>VZTM01017400.1:0-23046 GCA_013400555.1 Jacana jacana | reverse complement strand
AGCTGTGGCAAAAAAAAATATATATATATATATAAAAAAGACTTATTTCAAATAACTCTTCTTCCATCAATCAGTATGTTCTAGTTCTTAATGCAAACTGTGGAGAGAAAAAGACATTGTGTTACACATCTTTAAAACCAAAAGTCATGCACACCTGAAAATCCAAAAAACCCCTGTGACACTGTGAACCTTTATTTTGACCTTGTTTAGCAAGGTGCTATGCAATAGGTGATATAACATGAAGTCTTCCCTATTCCAAATACCTGTATAAATTAGTAGCATGAAAATGTTTTTCTGTCCATATAGTGTTTTAAAATGCACTTCAGAAACTCAGTACAATTTGAACAGAGGTATATGTAGGAGAAGTAAAATGTCTATCTACAGTGACATTATTGCTAAGAATATTTTGTACTTCAGAAAGAGCTGTTGCATACATCCCAATGTACAAATACACGCACACACATAGACACAGAAAAACAAAAAAACCAACTACTGCATATATTTTCTCCTGGGCTGAGCACAAGAAAAATAATGTTTGAGCCTCTTCATATTTTCAGTTTACCCTCACTTTTTAAATTGTCATGTATTAGGCATCCCAGCCCCATAGCTTCACATTTCTCCATGGTAAAAATTGGTGAGTGAATGTAGAGGGACCGTGTGCTAGCTTTTGTGATACTGAGGTTTGGTAGCCCACTGATCACAGGATACATTTCTTGGTTGGGATTATTGAAGTATTGTTGAATATTTATCAACATTTTCTTCCCTTTCTTCCTTTCCACATTGTTCTCTTCCTTGCTTATGACTTTCATTATGATCATTTTCATTATGATGACTCCTGTAGCTGGTTCATTGTACGTAACCAGGTAGTATTGCAGTAGCCCAGCAGTTCAGCCCCACCTGGTAAGCAGAGGTACAAGGACCCACTTAGCCAGACTGCAGCAAGCTGTTTAGTTCCCAGGAGCACAGCTGGGGAGAAGCAAGTCAGGGGATCATAGAATCGTAGAATCGTAGAATCATAGAATCATAGAATGGTTTGGGTTGGAAGGGACCTTAAAGATAACCTACTTACAATCTCACCTTCCACTAGACCAGGTTACTAGAAGCCCCATCCAGCCTGGCCTTGAACACTTCCAGGGATGAGGCATCCACAACTCCTCTGGTCAAACCGTTCCAGCCTCACCACCCTCATGGTAAAGAATTTCTTCCTAATCCAAATCACAGAATCACAGAATCACAGAATATCAGGGATTGGAAGGGACCTTGAAAGATCATCTAGTCCAATCCCCCTGCTGGAGCAGGAACAGCTAGATCAGATCACACAGGAACACATCCAAGCGAGTTTTGAACTTCTCCAGAGAAGGAGACTCCACAACCTCCCTGGGCAGCCCCTTCCAGTGTTCAGTCACTCTCACTGTGCAGCAATTTTTCCTCATATTTAAGTGGAACCGAACCTCCTATGTTCCAGCTTGCATGCATTGCCCCTTGTCCTATCACTGGATGTCACTGAGAAGAGCCTGGCTCCATCCTCCTGACACTCACCCTTTACATATTTATAAACGTTAATAAGGTCACCCCTCAGTCTCCTCTTCTCCAAGCTAAAGACACCCAACTCCCTCAGCCTTTCCTCATATGGGAGATGCTCCACTCCCTTAATCATCTACCTTCTTTCGGTTTAAAACCCTTACCCATTAGCCTATCAATACACTCCCTGATAAAGAGTTCCTCCCCATTCTCTCTATAGGCCCCCTTTAAGAAGTGAAAGGCTGTTATTAGGTGTCCATATGGGGAAGGAGTTTCCCTCTTCCTCACTTCCCCAGCCCAATGGGGCCTTTCAGGGCTTAAGTGTCTTGCAAGCTCTACTGGAGAGTTTGCTGGAGACAGGGGTCTCACTGCTGGCGTTGATCTCTTCTTACAGGTAATTAGCAATAGAACAAGAGGGAACGGCTTCAAGCTGCAACAGGGTAGGTTTAGACTGGACATTAGGAAAAAATTCTTGACAGCAAGAGTGGTCAGACATTGGAATAGACTGCCCAGGGAAGTGATTGAGTCACCATCCGTGTATGCATTTGAGAGTCATTTAGATGTGGTGTCTGAGACATATGGTGTAGGGGAGAACTTCGTAGTGTGGGGTTGATGGTTGGACTCAATAATCCCAAGGGTCTTTTCCAACCTGAATAATTCTATGGTTCTGTGTTGCTTGGTTTCCAGAAGACTCAGGCCAAAATGATCAAAAAGCTCAGGCAAGGCCTGCTTGATGTGCTGAGGAGGGTGTGCAGTGGTGTTAGAGGAGGGTGGGCTCTCCCAGTGGTGATGCTAGACTGCATTGTTTGAAACCTGTGCTTGGCCAGACAGACCTCCTCCTCCACAGTATGCCACAGGCAGCAGAGAACTTGCACAAGGACACATTGTTGTTTCCTTGAAAAATACCCAAGAAAGTTAATGTTAATTATGATATAAGCAACACCCATAAATTCAGAAAGCTTTGATGCTGAGATATCTATTTCTGTTGCAAAAAAAATTTGAAAGCAAACTCAGAAAGAGAAGGAAGTCTACAGGAAAGTTCAACCAGCAACACCTCTGTATATTTGGAATTCTACACAAACAAAAGAAAACAAGATCATTGTTTTAAAAAGCACAGATGTCATATCAAAAGTGCACGTGGAGGTACATGGCACTTGAGACTTGGGAGTTCACATTTAGGGTAATCTTCCCTCAGGGAAACTTGAGCAAAGCCTTCCAGCCAAATGTCACTCCATGTACTTATTATATAAAGTCATCAGTACCAGAGACTAATCATTCTAGTGGGTTTTTAAAAGGAAATTTTGTTATTAGCAGCACATTTTTATCTCTGTTGCACAAACAAGCACACATATAAGACCCAAAGATGCACAGAGGAAACACAAAGCCTGTTGAGGAAACACCACAAGACTTGCGCTATTGCACAGAAGCTGTGAGAAGAATAAATACTGCCAGAAAAAGCCCTGTTTCCAATAAGATTAGAAACACTTGTAAGAGTCACTAAAACGTATTCACAGAAATAAGTATTCAGAACTGAATTTGGATCACATGATGTAAAAAGTGGTTTCATGTATGAACAACTAAACCAAAATTTTTTAAAATGCTGATTAATAGCTTAGGATAAAGACAGCCACAGGTAGCAGTTAAAATTATTGGGCCTTTTTAAGATTGCCTGTGACAATAAAACTAATTGCCTACACTCCCACCTCTCTGAGTTGGTTCCTTTAACAGGAAAAGGGAAATATTCAGCCATTTATCTCACCCACCATGTAAATGTCCTATGTAAATTAAAATATTGATCCGTCCTCTTGGTTGGTTCAGCATTCCCCATTCCGCCTAAAATTTCACAGAGAGGTAGAATTGGCCTTGGTAAATGAATGCACTAAGATTGTTATTAAATTCACATTTTATTTCTTCCCAGACATTTAAAAGGTTTTAAAGTATTAGGTTTCTGGTTTGAAGGCTATTTATTATCAGGTTCCTTACTTTTATTCTCCGCTTTCAAAAGTTCAGAATGGACAGGAATCAGGGAAGGCATTTACCAGACCATTCAAGACTTCTATTACCAAATTTGAAATGGGTAAGTATTTAATATTAACTTCAGATAAAGGAATGGTCAGCACTGAAGCTGACCTCTTTGGGGTAAGAATGGGGCGCAAGATGCCCTCTCTCACAACTGCTCAAAAAAAACTTTCACAAACCCAGGACATTAAATATTTAAAACAGAATAGTTTTAAATGTAGTAGGAAACTACATTGTAGCTGCAATTTTAAGTAACCTAAGAACACACACATTTAAAGCATATAAGATACCTGCCTCACGTGAGCTTTTTATGACATTTTGGGTACCAGAAAAGTCATCAATGAATTCAAATTTGTCAGGGAATCAATTTTAGCATATATTATCAAGACACAGATGCACTAAGCAACAATATTATTTATTTTTAACTTTTTTCCCAAGTATTGGTGAATTACACTTCAGATTAAAAAAAAAAATCAAGAGAAAATAAACTAATTTGCAGTATATCTAAGAGACATAGTGCACATTGTCAACCAACAGCACGCAATGTTAACCAATAGTCTGTCTATAAAGCCAGCCTGGTTGTTAATACTAACGAAGGTGTTTGTTGGGCTGTTTTAAAAACTAATTTTGTTTGCCATACACATTTCTGCCATATGCAACAGCTTTTCTGACAGTCCATTGGGTTGGTGACAGCACTGTCCTGAATATCGTGCTGTAGCAAAAGGAACATTTCCTGACCCGCTTTACAGCTGTTTAGTAGTTTAAAGAGCAGCAGGAAAGCAGTGTGTAGGCACTGAGAAAGCCTACTCGGGTAAGGCCAGAAAGAGTGGCAAGTGGAAGACTGCTAAGGTCATTCTGAATGCTGGTGTTGTGGTGTTTGTGTGCAAGTACAACTGATACACTCAAATGGATCCATTTAGGGATGGTGGAATCTGTCCATCAAAAGTACACAGGGGTTCAGCTGGGAAGGAAACAAACACTAGAGCACATAAGCATGGCATACAATGGAGCTAACTCCTTGTGATACTAATGGGGTGTGCTGATAAAGATGATAACTAAGAGATAAAAGCTAAAAGGGATTTGGTAGGTGAAGTCTGCTCCTGGGGGCTGAGGAAAGTTCTGAAGAGATGTCTCATCACATCATCCATCAACCTGGCTGGGAAAGTTTGTGGTGCAGGAGTGACATGAGTTGTAGTGGACCAGAGTTACAACTTTCATTTGATTCCTCTTGCAGCACACTATGCTTCAAATATAAAAAAAGGAGGGGAGTAGGCCTATAGGCTACTCATCTGTGCTAGTAAATCCATCAGTCCCTGGAAAACTATTGAGAAGTGGCTCACAGCTCTTCAAACTCTAACCCATGGGAATGGTACACATCAGTCTGTGTTCCCTCAAGGACTCCATGGGTGCCATGCAGAGGCTGGACTTTCTAATGGCCACAGCTTGCAGGCAGCTTGGGGGCAGTCAGCCTAATTTGGAGGACAGCAGCATTTGCACACCGAGTTTATAATCACAGATATATATATATATATATATAGTTATAGTTATAGTTATATATATATATATATATATGTATTTGTAATGCCCCTGTAACTAATACATTCTGGACTGCCTCTTGCACCTCTCTACCACACTGAGTCTCTGACACAGCATTTTATTCTTATATGTTGGCAAGAGGCATGAAATATTGCTCTGAATTTTCATCTAGATTTAAGTATTGTATTTAGAAACCATGCTTATTTCTGTCTCATTTTTTAGGTTTATTACAGGAAAGCAGGTCTTGTGAATAATCTGTTTAACACATCAGTTCTTCACAGCTGGAAGAGAAAGTTTTGTGGATATTACTTAGTATATACAGGATAATAACTTAGCAGCTTTTCATGTTTTCAGTGCAGGATCCTGAGAGTCTGAGACATAGCTGAGGATTCACTAAAGGAGATAAAAAAGGATTATAATAAAGAGAACAATCTGAACAACTTTTGCAGTTCTTGGAAATGGTCTGGCATGTACATTGATTAGGTATATTAAAGGCATCCCTAAACAACTTCTGTTAAGGACTTGGTATTTTGCCACCTCAGGACTCCTACATGTTTCACACAGTAATTGGCAATTATTTTCAGAACTCCAAAACATTACAGGTAATTATAAAAAAAAAATTAAAAAATAAAAACTTTTACTAGGGAGGTGTAAAGCCCACTTAGTGGTACCTATAAAATGTTCCTCTCTGGAGCTCATCCTTATATATGATCTTAAGAGATCTCACAACAGAGTAGCTGTGCTCTGGGTGGCAAAACACTTAGGCAGATGTCCTGTTCACTCAAAAGACTGAGGTTTGGTATAAATCATGGCTCCAAGTAGAAGAGTCAAAGTCCTGCAGTTCCAAGATGACAGTGATTCCAAGGCTGCCTAAAAAGAGGAAACAAAATACCCGGTGTGTAGGCACAGTAACAAATGGTGATTGGATCCCTAACACCTCCTCTTACACATTTGCTTTAAAAATCACAGTTCCCATTGCTTGCTGAGTCTGCCTCACGTCTGGGTAGACGAAATTGTCCTTGGCCAGAAGAAACAGTTACATTTTCTAAGCAAGTAAAAGAGGGTCAAAATTAGAAGGCTCACGTGGATAAACTTGCTTCATTACAGAGTAAATTCAGTGTCAATTCATGTTACAAGTACATCAGAAGCGAGCTGGTGAAAACTGCCTAATCACTTACCTCATGTTGGCATTTCCGTAGTCCTTACATTCGACAGGATGCATTATCCAAAAATCACCATCCATGAAAGGAAACTAAGAAAGCAATGTGATCCATAGCATCTGACACGTAATGTACTTTGTCATTGCTTAGCTGATGTTCTGATATTTCAGGTCTGCTTAGAGAGGTGACCGTTTAATTGCCACTAGTCTTTTCAAACACAGGTGTTCATGATCTTGAAGACTAGCTGTGTTCTTAAAAATTTCTCAAGTGTCTAGAGGAACAGCATAAAACTGTAATTCATCTATTTGAAAGAATTTGATTTTGTACTAACTAGCATTCAGGCAATTCAACTGCATTTATTCAGAGTGGTTTAAAAGAAGGTGGAGGGGACGATTCATAAAGGATTTGCTTTGCCTTTCTAATTGAAAATTTCAATGCAGGTAATTCTTTTCACTTCTCCTTGTCCACTCTAATCTTATTTATTGTGCCTCTGACACCTTCCATTATCCTTCCCCTGGCTCGTTGTTTTAGATGAAACAGTTCTACTGCTTTAACACTGAAAATGATATTATTTCTGTGCTATCAGTGGCAACTACCAGTGCCTTTATATATACAAATTAAAGAGTGGATTATCATTAATTATGCACTACAATTTTTCCTGGCAACACTCTGGAAGTGACAAAACATTTGCTTTTGTCATAGTTCTATTAAGTGAACCCAAATTGAGCTGCTGAAATCTGTGACACTTTACTGTGTTTTTAATTTGCAACACAGGGTCAGGATCATGACAGTGATTTTATTTTATTTTGCACTTTATTTTCAGTGATCCTTGTAAGGTTGTTAATTAAATTGTTTGAACTAAACTGTTTTTATCATTCCAACAACCTATATTTATTGCATATTAAGGAGAAATTTCTTGTTAACGTTACTTAATTTTCTACCGGTTCAGTATAATAATGGAAAAAGCCTCTATGCTGGGAAAGACAACTGTTTTAACCAGAATGATAGTAAGTCAATTTCTCCTTAGAAAAGAAAATGAAATTTACGGCACATTCAAAGGATTGATAGAGGAAACGGCCACATATATGGACTTTTTGCACATGCATATCAGCTCTGCACATGGAAAATGATTTTCCATTTGTCAGGAAAGTGACTGAGGGTTTTGCATCCCAACAGGCAGCTGTCACAAACCCTGCTCCTACTCTGGGAAAATAAAAATGTATTAAACGATAATAAACAACCAACAAGTACCTAGATGTGTACAAAAGAAATGGTTAAATCAGTGGCTTATCTCAAGCGTATGACCAGAGCCACCAGCAGAATCTGAGTGATGAGGTCTGGTCCCACACTGGACTGGACTCATGTGAAGCTTTGCCCACTTAGATGGGAGTGCAATTCAGTGCCACTTGTGGAAGGCAGCAGAGCTCAGCCTAAAATGTTGTAGAAGCTGGACCGCCGTGAATGAAGGCTTGCAAAATTATCCACAGTGCTGTGGATAATGGGAGGTGAAGTGCAGGCAGTGCTTCACCCCCCCAGGCAGTCTGGCAGGGGTGGCCAGGATTTCCCACAGTATGCAGATTCCCTTACTCCCTCTACATAAATATTTTTAGAAGGAGAGAGGCAAAACCAAGGGCATTTTAAACCTATTCCCCATGTTAATTCTCACACTAGCACGAGTTTTGCAAAGAGGACTTGGGTGAGCTGACGAATGCTAGGTTAAGGAGAGCTTGAATTATTTATACAGACATTATACATTGTGTAGCTGTATTAATACATATATATATTTAAGCAATGCGATTACTGATGTGATTATATAAATATATTATTAAGTTAAAATGTAACTGTATGATTATGCATCTATTAATATAATTATGCAAACAATGAAAATGTGTATAATATTTTAGCCAATAGAATCCTACAAAAATATTAGAAAATCTCTGGTTTCTTATTTTTATACATGACTACATGCAAGTCATGTATAGCATGTTAAATCTCATTCAGAAAAATCCCAAATTCCAACAGAAAAATCAATATTTTTTTCCCAGAAAAATATCTTTAATGACTCGCTTGAAAGTTAAGCACCTGAGTTAGTGCTTTGCCCAATATGACAAAATACTGGCAGCCCTTCTTTCTGACCTGTGACTGCTTCTGAGCTCCAGCGGCTGTAATGCTTTATCCGTAATTGGATGAACAAGAGAACTTAATTAAGAGTAAATTAGGGAAAGAGCAAAATATGTTAAAAAACCAACGTAAAATACATAACACCAGGAATAGAATATTTGTGTTCATGTGTACTCTACAGAAATCAGAAATCACTGATATTATATAAAAGAGAAAAACAACATTAAATCCCATTTATGTTTTCCTTCTCTTTATGTGGTACTTATAGCTGTCAGAATAAAATAGATTTCATATATTATTCATATTCATATATATTTGGTATTCAAAAATCAATGAGCATCCCTGGATCATCTGACCTCTCACATCAGACTGGTAATCCTGAACTCTGAAAAAATAAATGAAAAAACTTCTGGTCGTAAACATTACCAGTCCTTAATAACCCTAACAGTTGGGGCTGCAGCTCCTATGAAGTAGTAGGAGCTATCCAGTATCTACAAGTGTGTTTAACAAATTCTTTACCCTCTCTGTACTCGCTAGTATCTTAATTTCATATTTTCTATTGGCACTTTCAAGCTGTTCTGTCATTTTAACTTTCGGCACTTGAGGCTAGAAATAGAATAATACATTAAAAAAGTGCATAAAGGTTTCACGAAATGGTCAGATGCTAGTCAATGGTCTTTGGCACTGCACACTCCTTTTTCCACTGAGCTACAGAATTCTACCTAGATTCTGTTTATAGAAATGTAATGCAGTTTCTTTTTTTTTTCCTCCCACAGCAATAGTAATTTTACTTTGATCTCATAGCAGCCAAACTATTAAATGTAAGCATGCTCATAAGCAAGGTACAAGGCAGGCACAGCCTATGATTTCTAGTAGAAGGTCATAACCCAGATTTTTTTTTTAAATAACTATTACAATGAGGAACAGAGTATAGCCACAAAAGGAAT
The DNA here is from genome assembly GCA_013400555.1 of Jacana jacana. Classification (NCBI taxonomy): domain Eukaryota; kingdom Metazoa; phylum Chordata; class Aves; order Charadriiformes; family Jacanidae; genus Jacana; species Jacana jacana. The sequence goes on along the minus strand of VZTM01017400.1, from coordinate 13,742 downwards.
AGTTATAATTTATGCCTGACTTACTTCAGCAGAATATAGTTTATTTATAAACTGCTTATGGCAAACTCTGTATGCCCCTGTTCTATGCATGTGCTGAACTGTCTTCTGGTAAATTATTTAAATTACACCTAGCAGTAATTCCTGAGGACTTTCATACTTCATTTTCTCTATTAATGTAACAGGGAAAAGCTGCTTTGCAAGGATTGCTCTAAATTCCCAGAGTGTGAGTTCCAAACTCTGTATGTGTTGCATTATGCCTGTCAAAAAACTTGTCTTCTCCTGAAATTTATTACTGAAGTCTCTCCACTAGAACTACTCATTGAAGCCTTACGGAAAGCTCATACATGATTTAAGAAGCTAACAGCACTGAAAGAAATAGGTCAGGTAAAAAAACCCTGAATTTAAGCTACCTTCACTTATTACTTATGCAAGATTATGCATAATTTAGCACACTGCTGAATATGCAAGGGCAGAATAATTGTTTACCAAAATATTTACTCTGTGTTCGTACCTGTGTTTTAGTGAGATAAGGTGATTTCTCAGCCCTTGCTAATCACTTTAGAATTAGAAAAGGATTAAATAAGTTTTTGATTATGCTGATAACTGCATGACATTATATGTAAACAAAACTCATGTTTAACAACCTTTTTCAAAGCGGGTACCTCATACATTAGACATACCAGGTTGTTGAGAGTGGGAAGTTTAACCTACGTCCTAAGAGGACTTCTTCTCTTTTATATTACCCCTTTAACCCTTTCCAAATACAGGTGTGAAGGAATTTAACAATGAATGTAATGTCTCAGTCCTACCAGCAGCAACACAACCAAGTGAGCTCCCCTGATTTTCTAAAAAAAAACCAACCAACCAGATGGAGATTCAAGGGAATTCGGTGCAGGGATAGTTTTCAAAACTGAAGCATACAGAAAAGTGCAGATCTTACACCACCCGATGTAAACATGTGTAACAACTCAAGTGTCAAAAGAATCCTTGAAAAGAAACCTGTGGTTGTTTTTCTTTAAAATGATACTTTTAGCTTTATGCTTCAGAAAAAAACCCAACATGTTCTTCAAAAATAATGTACAGTATGTGAATATGGATAATCATGACAAAAGTGATAGCTTATTAAAGTCTCTATGGGACTTCCCTTCATGTGAAAGTAAGATTAGGAAGGATAGACACTCATGTGAAAATAATTATTTTATGGATAATGTACATTGCAAATGTAATAGCTTTGTAGTTTTAAAGTTGAGGAAACATTCTATTAATCCTGTTAACACATGCAAACCTCCATAATAATTTTTCTAACAACACACATTATATATGCCATCTTTAAATAAAACCACAGGTAGGATTCTCTCATCTACCAAACTCATGACACCTGGAGTACATCTTTGAAAGCTCACATTCTCTCTGTGATCAGAAAGCGAAATGGTACACGAGTCAGCAAGTAGCTGAAAAGAATACCAATAAAAAGGATTTCCATTCAAGAAAGAAAGAGTACCCTGATAGGATATATTTTGTACTACTACAGAAAAAAACATTGTTCACAGGAGAATGAAATGACTAGGTCTACTTGTGTTTTCCAGGGTACTTCTTCAGTGTAGGCATAGCTTTATGTTAAAGTTTACCTGAAAATCCTAAGGCAAACCATAGGATTTAACACTTCAAACAATCTTCATGTTCAGATAGTTCCAGAAAGGAACATAACCCTTTTGCTTAATTCTTTGCATTTTCTACTTAAAAACTTCAAAATTACTAATTAGTCCCAAATACAAAACTAAAAGAGAATGCCCTTTCTGGATTTAAACTCCAGAATGAATGTGTGAGCCAAATAAGTATTATAGCAAAACCCAATAAATATATTTATCTCATGTGTACGTGCAGTCAGGAAGTCTCTTCATGTTATGCCCCTTTAAATTCTTCAGAGATGAATTACATATATAGGATAGCTTTCATTGCTGCGTTACCATTGTCAGTATTTAAAATTAAAATCTATGCAGTACTATCAATCCAATTAGGAAAGATCATTTTTACTCTTTGGCTAGAAGAAGACTGTTTCCATAATAGTGTCTCAAGTCAGACCTGATTAAGGCAAGAAATCTTGCAAGTTAGAGATCGAACCGAATATGTGTTTTGAGGTTGAAAGTCAGCAAAAGAAACTGAGCCTCAAAAGAACAAAAACATTGCTTTGAGCCATATAAACAGTCTAGGTGCAAGGCAAAATCCACCTTATCTATTGAGAATTCAACAAGAATTCTCCCTTTCCTTCAAATGGTCTGTCTTTTTTTGGTTTTGTTTTTTTGTTTTTTGTTTCTGTTTTAGTTTATATTCTTGTGGAATGGCTCCCTTCACTCTTAACTCTGAGATGACTGGCAAAAACTAAAAATCAAATACCCTTCATCATGTTACTTAAAAAATAATTCCACTGCAAGTAACTTTGATTATTCATCCCAGACACAAACATCTAAAATGCATTCATAATCTCACAGACAGCTTTACTCTGCTCTGTCATTGAGCTTTTCTTTTCCCAGGTGTACAAGAGACCTACCTGTAACATTTGGTTGGATCACAAGACACCCTTAAGCTTTGTAACTTCATTCAGCTTTCAAGTAGCGCTTAGACACACATCTATCCTAAATGCTCTACAGTTCTTGTAACNGGTTTGTTTTGCTCCAAACCAGGACAACATGGAAATTCATATATTTGCAGAGATCCTGAAGGGAACCACCATCTTTATTAGTAACAAAGAGCTGTCATTGGCATAATACCAGGGCTTCTTCTGAGGACTGCTCATTCAAGTACTGCTCATCATCACGTGGACATTCCTTAAAGAAGTAGAGCTGAAGTTCTTGGAATTTTTTCAATGTGAGATCAAGAACATAAAAGTAACATTTGGACTTTGCCATAGGTTAAGCCTTCCAATGACTAGCAATGTTTGTACGTTAATTTCTTCTTTCGTCACCCAGTTGAGAGGCTGAGAATTCTTTCTAGAGTCTTACAAAGGGAGAGAAAAATCAACTTGCTTTAAGTAGTGTGTGTCCTTAGAGGGAAAAAAAAAATAAATTAATAAAACCTGAAACATTGTTGCATAATAGTGTTTCAGTTGGTGCCAAACTGAGCACTTTCCCTCATGAGTTTTCTTCCTTTCTTCCTTTCTTCCTTTCTTCCTTTCTTCCTTCTTTCTATAAAAAACTCAAAGGTTACCAGACCACAAATACAATAAATAAAAGCTGTAATATTTGTCACTGGCAGGCAATAAGCAATAGAGTCTACTATTCCCCTCTTCCCTAAAACAATGAGTACTTTATGAGATTGTAGCTTTCATAGGGACATTGTTATTGAAAAACAGTGTCCCCCCCAGCATGTATTTAGCAGGAGGAAAGTATTGCTTGAAGACCACTCTTTGATTGTTGCCTATGCACTGTTTAACTTTGCTTCATTATATTGCAAATCATAAAAACCACAATGGTTCCTCCTGATTGGGAGGATTGCCTTGAATACAAAAGGACCCATAAATCAAAGTAGGGTAATCTCTTGGGTAAAACTGCTTTTCTGCACCAAATCTACTTAGCTAGGAGTGAAACAAATGTTTTGTTTAAAATATTTGCAATTAAACATATTTGCCCCTCAATTCTTAGTGAAAATAGAATAAGATCATTATAAAGAAGCACTTAATTTTGTCTTTTAAACAGTGACACATCCAAAATGGAATTGCTTTATAATGTAGAGACATCCCATTATATGACTGCTGACCCCATGATGCTAGAGGGCTACATTGTCTTCTACACCGTACTGAGGTCTGAATTTCCAAGTTAGATTATCAGTAGTGGCCCACTCAGTTTTTTACACTTAGGTCACCAACTCAATCCAGATTAGAGGCTATTCAGTGACCTGGTTTAAGAGGTCTAATGTGCAGTTAAAGTACATTGATGGCAAAGTATAGTATATGTGTGCATAGTTCTTTTTCCATGCTACTTAATTTCTTCAGTTCATCTGATTATGTTAGAGCTTGTTCTTTTCTTATATAGCCATTCTAGTATCGTATTAACCTATACCACTATGTCAATTATAATGGAAGGAGGAACACAGGATGAGGAAACGGATGAGAAAAAGGAGGCTTTATATTCTTTGTGAAGTTGTATTTGTTGTGATTGTTTTCTTACTTTCTATAGATACAGTCTTATTATTTAGATAGCATAAATCCTTATACTTAAGGAGGTGATTTTTGTAACACTAGCTTTGGAGAAAATATGGATGAATCACAACAAATTTGGATATGAATTTGGTTTATGAAAACAAGTTACTTTAATAATTTTTGTTCCTCATGAAAAATTCATATACTAGTCATATTAATTCTGCTTTATCCACCTTTTGCTACCATATATTTAGCATATTTATATATTGATGGTAGTCCTATATATTGGGTGTCTGAGTTCTTGTAGAGCAAAAGACTACTGAAATTAACAAATACAACATTTCTTTTTCAATTCCTTGAAATAGTAAAAAGATTTTTCCATTATCTGCTTCTCACAAACCAAACACTTATTCACAAAAGTTCATACTCTTTACCAAGTAAATCTTGTTAACTTCTGAGATTATTCTGTAGACAGCTCATCAGTGCGTGGGGGTTATTTTGGTGACTTAAATATGTTATAGCAAAACCCAGAAGATCTTGTTAACATATCCTGATACAAATAGATGGGTGAGAAGGAGGATAAAATACTAGAAATACATTAAAATATGTATCCCATTTTTACGTAATGAAAATACTCAGGATGGAATTTATACACTTACATTGTATTCCATATATACCTGCATAACTGTCTAGGTTTCTTTTTTCCAACTTTGATGATTTAATTTTTAAAAGATGTTTGTACATTCTAAAATCCTCAAATTCTTGTACAACAGTACTTCTGTCACTTCCATGCTGTTCAGCATATTTGCAAATTAACCAAATAAAAATGAGTTGTGATCTTCAAGACAATTCTTAGGAGTCTGATGCTCCCTATCTGCTTTCACTGGTCTGCCCACCACAATATATAAAGATAAAAACATATCAAAAAGAGAGTGTGTGATCATGCAGAAGTGGAAATAAAGGTGCATTTATACATATTTACATACATGATTTACTACAGTATTTTTACACAAGTCAGATATATATGTCATTTTTATGGAGCCTCAGAGTGAGCAAAATTAGCTGATGAATGACTGTTCCTTCTCTGCTTTTACATTAGTAACTTTCTCAGAGAGGTTTCATCATTTGCTAAGAAGACCTCAACATACTTCACTCCTCCTAGATGTCAGTGTCAGGCTTCTNTCCCTTTCCCTTTCCCTTTCCCTTAACACATTCCTGTTTTTCCATGTACTGCACTATTTATAACGGAGAGCGTTTAAGAAAACATAACTGCATTCTCAAACCTTCTTGGGCCTTCTGAAACTTATAGACTAAGACACTATGCAGTAAATGTACCTATTGTGTGATAATTAACATTAATCCTCCTTTATATTGTTGGTTTCCCACTCAATTTTGAAGAACACAGCAATATTTTTCTTTTTAATTCTCATATTTTATTGAAAGGTGTGGCACATAAACTGCACTAAATCTATCTATACTCTCCACTTTTCAGATGTGCCATTTTCAGAAATTACGGAAGTAACTTTTTCCCTAGACATTAGTTTCCCTAAACAGTTACCAAAGTTACCCAGCCCATCCAGGACCTGAACGATGCCGAGAACATGTGCAGTTGGTGCAGAGGTTTCTGAAAATCCAAGCTTATTCTGCCCATGTTTTTCCCACAACCAGAAAGCAAGCACCCAGGGGCAGGCAAACCTCAGCTGGCACGGCATGAGCTGGTTTGGGCCTAGAAGGTAAATTCATAATTCATTGCGCAAACAAACTCCTCCCTCATCCTTAGACTAAGATGACTGTGTAGCTCTTGGATCCCCAAATGTGGAGCGCCAGAGGGGGTTACAGTTAGTGGTGTGGATCTCCAGTATTTTGGTTCTCCCTTTACTGTCTAGATATCCCTTTGTTCTCATTGATGTTGCTGAAACACAGCAAAAAATTTATTTTGCGGCATGTAGCCAAGACAATTTTGGTAGACAAAAAAAGTAAAACCTAGCTGTCTAGATTCATTACTTTTACACAATCTCAATTAAAGCATGTAGGGTGGTTTAGGCATTTGGAATTAAAATCAAGAAAAGAGATTTTAGTTCAGTTGAAGGAGAAATTTGTAAAGATTTATCTTGGAAAAAAATAATGCTTATTCTTCCCGACTTGCTAGAATACGGTACTGAAGAACAGATTTTCATGCAGAATATATTTAATTTGCTCTCTGAAAAATAAATAATAAAAAAAAAACAAACCAAAACCTTACTGGGAAAACATGATTTCAGAGCACTGTGCCTATTGAAAAAGAGTATGAGAGTACTTACCTCCCCATGAAGGGTTAGTTAATGGTAGTATCATGCACAAGATGCACAGTGAGGAAGGAGTTGCACTGATTGCCTTCACATCCTGGAACAAAAATTCCTGCTACTCTCAAGAAATGTTACGTTACAAACTTTCAGAAGACACAAAGCATACAGCTGGGTAATTCACAGCCCCTTTATTTCTAAAGCAGGGCACATATAGTATAAGCTCACTCTCAAGGGAGGTGAAGAACTCAGACACATTGGTGCCTACATCTCTTAATCTCTTTTATTGTTCCTCCTATTTTCATGTGTGCCTGATGTATATATTTCTGTTTCCTCATTGCAAGGATGAGGGACAGAATTGACTGGGTTTCCCTCTGTTTCCCTCTGTCTTCTTCCCTCTGCACCACCGGGCATCAAAAACCCAGATACCACCCTGTCCAGTAGTAATGGGCAAACTAAAAACACCCTAAAATTTGCAGTTTTAAATCTGAACTTGTGTTCTGTACTGGAAGAAACATGAGCCAAACCTCAGAACTACAGAAATAATTAGACAACCATGCAAACAGCAAGTAAATTTGCATAGCCAAAAATTCTCAAGGCCTGAATAACAAGGTATCAACTTGATTTCAAGATTCTGGAATGGTATAAAACAGGAAACTGTGAAAATCTTTTTGCATGTATATATGCTACAGGTAATGCACAGGAATCTCTTATTCCATTTATAAGAGCCTCTTACAAACAGCACAATGATGTCTTTGATTCAAAGAGCAAGATTTCTCTGTGTGTCGTTAATGAAGGAAGCAGATAGTAATAGTAAAGTTATAGAATGAACAAGGTGATTTTTCACATCTAAGAAGTAAACCAGATCCAAATTTGGGTTGTTGCCTTTGGTCCTAATCTTAATGTACAAATGAGTCTTTCTCGAGTTATTTATAGTGTGGCGGAAAACATAATTTTGCATGAGCTGCATGCAATTAAGGACACAGGGCTGTCCTCTACTATACAGAAAATATGAGCCAACCCAGCTCTCCAGCCTGGCAGCTGGAGGCCAGGAGGACTACCATTAGAGGTCTCCAATGACCTTCAATGCCTACCCTCATACAACTGGACTGAGGCCTCAACACCTACCTCTGAGGTGATGAGTCTACGTTGCTATCCCTCTCTGCTCTTCTTAAGATAATAAAAGAGTATTTAAACAGAATTAACATCCTGGCTGAGTTTTTACTCAGTTTACACCAGTTCAGACTGGTGAACTGTCTTCTACCTCTCGTTAAATTCCCTTGTTCGACATGACATCAGGCAAAATAAGAGTCTGGATTTTTTTCCAAGTAAAAAGAAATGTAGAGGCTTAGGGAAAATGAAAGCTAGAGTTGAGGGAGAGACAGATTTTAGTGAATAAAAATACATATCCCTACAAATAATGTACCCTGAAATGTATGAAGTAAAATCCATTTTAACCCTAGTCGTGTCCACATTAGCCCATACTCTCACTATTAACTTAGTCTTTAATGTCATTATTCACGTGATTTCTTCTGCAATGTGATTATTAGCATGCAGCTCCTTAGACAGAATTAGGATTACTTGCTGAAACGTTCAGAGAAGCTGTCCAGTTTAACTGGATGCTAGCTGGAGTAATACTTTGTGCCAGCACTTGTGGACACATATAAAATACATCTTCTATTAAAACAGATGCAAGTGATTGCAATTTAATGCCACTCAAGTATAACTAATTAAATAGTTTAATTAGCTAATAAGGCTTATATTGAAATGAGCGGTGCTTGATGAAATGGACAAAACCGCTGAATATTGTATTTACATGGCATTGCACAGGACAAGGTTTGAAAATAAGTTCCACTTTCCAACTAAAGTAATTACATAAACAAAAGGGGTTTTATTTTGTATTTTCTAAAACCATATTTGCTTTGTTAATTACTCTGTACACATAATGGCTGTACACACAATGAATAGATAAAATCAGATTACCTTGGCTGTAGCACAGATGAACGTGCTGATGTTCACACCCAGTTTGAAAGGAGAGAGTGTAGGAAGGTGGAGGGTCATCATGCATTCTGCCAGAGCAGTGATACTTTTTGTGGGTCGATAGGGGAGAAATTTTGTTTCCAGCACTTAAAGTTTATCTTTCCTGATATTTAAGTGAAAACCTCAACTAGCTCAGATTTTAGACACTGAAAAGTTATTATAAGTGTAAATAGAGTGCATTGTCTCTATGTATGCAGTCGCCACACCATCATCTCTACCTGATGAGATATGCCTTGACTTTTGTCCACACATACTCCCTGTGCAAGATTACACAGGAACTCTCTTAGATGTGACAATGAAACGGTACCTCCTCTGTCTGCCTTGGTAAGACCCCTCCGGTTTTCAATGAAAACAATATTCAGGCTTAAACACTTTGATAGTGTCTCCTTCCCTTTTTGTGCAGGAGGTTGGAAATGCCTGAAACACTTCAGGCCAGGGAGCTTTCCATTTCCTTTCCTGTAACTTGAAAATTGCTGTGAGTAGTTGACATGAAAAGTGGTTAGAAAAATTACATTAAAATACAAAATAAGGTTCTAAAGAGAGGTCCTTACTGAGGGACACTTATCCAGAGAACTCAGCTCTCTATATTTGCTGAAGGCACAATCCCATTGGTAAAAGGCTTTCAATCCCTGAGCAGTTTATACAAAGTTTATACAAAGGCAGAGATGGTCAAATATTGGTCATATCAAAAGAACTGCATCTGAATGATAGATTCTTTAAGTCACCATCCTCACTCCATATGATGTCTATGGTCCCTCTGCGTGGGCTTGCAGAGTCCAGATACCTTTGGTGCCCCAAAAACAGTCATGGACTTTACCTTCATCACACATATAAATCAGTGTGTCAGTTTACACCATCCCAGGGACATGTTATTTTCAGCTGTTGAAAAGTAAATAAAACACATTCTGAGACAGTGTTTTTCTCTTATTTTTTATTATCACAATTAGTGGCTGGATTCATATTCCAGGGATCCTGAAACAATTAATCTGAGAACTGTGTTGATTCATGTAATTTGGAGGATGCATTTAATTGTCATTCTTTTGCTGTGCAAATGAGATCTACAAAAATGCACATAATAGACAATATAAATATTTTTAAATATTGCCTAATCAGAATGATTTGTGTCAGGAATCCAATTCACAACTTGCAATTAATATCCTGTTTACCAATTCATGCTAAAATAAACACTAATTATGGCACATGTTTGCTTCATAAATGCTTTGGTTTAGGTTGTTAAGAAATGCTTTGTGTAACCTGACTGGTTTTCATTTTGCAAATCAATTGCACAACTGCTCAGTCCCATAGAGAAGGCAAAGCTATGCCACACATGGTGGCTAAACAGTATATGAATTAAACTCCATATAAGCAAATTTCTTTGTAAGTAATTTATATTGTATGGTAAACTTGTATCCAACTAGAACAGCAAATTAAAACATTAATCACATCTGTAAAATTTAAGGCCTTGTGCATACAGAAAAAATATTAGGGAAATACATTTTCCTGTATTGCTGAAATAAATATTCCACATATGGAAGCCAGTCTAATCCTTCTCATTATAGTGTGGATGAAGATGAACATTAAGCCCATATAACATTTCTTTCAGAATTAGTCGATAGCTCATTTTAGTAGGTAGCACATATTTCCAAACCTGAAATACCCACATTCAATCAGATTTGCAGGCTCTTTCCCTTTGCTGCTGAAGCTTTTCATCACTGTTAGGTAACCACTGTGATTATTCCATATCACATACTGATGAGAAGGCAGAACAAGCTCTCTCCCCAGCGCTGAGCAGGTTGTAAGCTGTGGCAAACTAACTTGCTCTGAAATTATCAAGTGTTCCAGCACTCCTTAGCATTACTAACATAGGCAGCCTGCCAGCCCCTCTCCAACATCCAAATCGTCTTCCTCTCTTAACCACATTTTTATCCATCTGCTTCACAAAGCAGCCCACATGCTTTGACTTACTCTCATATTTGAGTACAATATAAGTTTACTTTAGATCTAAGCCTTTCTGTGGTGTTTCATCGAACGCAGTAGTCTCTGTAGATGGTTACCTAATTATCACTAGAACATGGAATTTAAGTGCAATAAGTAACACTGGCTTTATCACTTATTACTTAGCACCTTAAGACCACAGTAGTGTTATCATCCATGACTGAAACCATCCTGGACCCTCCTGTCCATCTCATAACAACACAGGGATCCAATACAGAGAATCACAGAATCTTCATGGTTGGAAGGGACCTTTGAGATCGTTGAGTCCAACCATGATAAAAAAAATTTAAAAATCCCAAACAAACAAAAAACCCCCAACAAACACAAACACAAACACACTACCACCACCCACTGACAACACCACACCCAAAAAACCCCATCACACCAACAACTGCCACACCCGACAATCTCAGGTACTAGAACATGCCCACATCTACATGTGTCTTAAATAACTCCAGGGATGGTGACTCCACAACCTCCCTGGGCAGGCTGTTCCAGTGTTCAGGTCCTTGGCAGTTCATTTCTGAAGGGGAGCTGGGTACCCATCTGACAGCAGCTGGGGTCTCTTCACTGGTCCTGTGACTTGTCTTAATTAATTTGTCAATAAGAAGCTCTTGCAGACAGTTGCAGCTGTATTGTGGGTTTCCCACAAGCTGACCCACCTTTTGTTTTGCCCATAAAAATTACATTTATTTGACTTTAGGTTGACTTCAAATCAACCTTCATGTATTTGTTCAGTGATCACTTTCACTCCCAGGGTGTTCTGATCTTTCTTACTGTGAGCAATGATCAGCCCATGAAGTTCAAGACAAATCAAGGAATTATCATGGCCTTGCTTACCTGAAAGGAAGGAAGATACATCCCATAAGGCATATTTAGTGATATGATTCAGGCAAATAAACATTTTCAGTTTGTTTTGTCCCATTACTGTGTTTAAGTGTTCTCTTTAAAATTAATTTAAAATAATGTATGCTGAAATGATGATTGGTTGTTAACTTTACAGGGGGTCACAAGAGAAAATTCTTCTGCTCTGAAAAATGCAACCTGATAAACCAGTATGGATTTATTTACACAATTTTGCCCTTACATGCAGATTGCCATGTGTTGTTTTAATAGTTGGATGCGTATACAGTATTATAAAAGCATGAAAGATTATATTTTTGAAGTTACCGTGTTTTTTTCAAAGGATCATATTTTTAAAGTGGCCTCTAAGGCAGAAAGTAGTACTTTTTAAAGTAAAATTTGGAGAGAGATACCTAATGGGGATGTCAAAAATATGGTAAATACCAAATTCCAATTAAAATTAACAAAGATTAGTTCCCTAAAGACTGTACTAAAATTTGCTAGGTACTTCTGTCACCATCACAAACTCAAAGACTTCTGAGATTTTTGCAAAGGCCCCTAATCATGTAGGATTTTTTCTTTGTTTCTTTTTTCCGCCCCCCCCCCTCCCCCAAAGTGGACTCTACCGTGCTCCTATATGGGGTGGAATATCAAATTGCAGACCTGGAGTCCAGTCCTGCAATCAAAGATCATGATGTATGAAACATTTAATCTACGAGGATTTATGAAACATCTCCATCACACCATAAGAACCATAAACAATCTGTTTAACCAGCTTAAAACTAGTCCAGCTGGAACTACCTTGTTGCTTTGCCCTCAGCAGTGATGCTGTTAGCAGTTTTGTGCCTTGGGTGAATAACCCAATGCACACATGCCATCTTTTTCTGTCAGTGGCTTCAGGTATGACCTGTAGAGGTGTTTCTCCCTGAGGAGCTTCTCATTGCCTTTTTTTTCTGAACTGCTGTCCATATTGCAAGACTGAAGGATCAGGATTGGGTTTATTCTTTTGTTATGTTGTACCACATAAGCATTGCTAACAATCTATTAAAAACCTGTGTTTAGTAAAGGAAATATGAAATTAATTACTTTTCTTCCTTTCATCTCATGCACTTCTACACCCCTTTACCCTGATACTTTGTTGGTAGCGTGCATACAGGGATGTGCACGCAGATGGGATGGCTGCTGCTTCTTTAAATCTAGCAATAGTCTGTGAACCAAACAGCAATGTGAAGACAAATGCCAACCAAGTTATGATTAATCTGATTGACTAACTGCTTGTTTCAGTATTTTATCATGGTTGTATTTCACTGTCTGTAGAGTAACTTATCTGAGTGGGTGTAACAAGCAATAGAACACAAGGAAACAGTCTCAAGTTGCACCAGGGAAGGTTTAGATTGGATATTAGGAAAAATATCTTCACCAAAGAGGTTGTCAAGCATTGGAGCAGGCTGTCCAGGGAAGTGGTTGAATAACCATCCCTGGAAGTATTTAAAAGAAATGTAAACACGATGCTTAGGGACATGGTTTAGTGGTGGACTTGGCAGTGCTTGGTTAACAGTTGGACTTGATGATCTTAAAGTCCTTTTCCAATCTAAACAGTTCTATGACATAGGAAAGTAGGTAGTAAATTCACCTCCAGAGCAGGATACACTTTCCAAGGTGACAACTCAGAAGAGCGCAAAGGGTGTCTTGGTATTTTTGAGGGATAGTACCATTGCTTGGTGCAATCTGAGGTGAACACCTTTCTAACTTATTATTTATTACACACCCCAAAGCTGTGATTCTTGGAGATATGCACTCACCTACCATTTTCATCCCCTGCTGTTTTAGCAGGAAATCACAAACATATTAACTGACATTTGCATACTCAGTGGTAAAACATAAGATGTTCCCATGAGCACATGTGCACTTGCTCAATTTTACTATTTCAGTAATTCCACCAGTAATCCACTCCCTTTCTGGTTTAATTAAGCCTCTATAACAGTGTGGGTAAAACTGAATACCCTTTTCTGAAAGCCCTCTCAGAAGAAGCAACTTCCAGCACACCTCTGTCCCACTCTATATTCACCCCACAGGTCTGGGGCTGTCAGATTGTACGGCGGATTGTGGAACCCAGTTATGATAAGATAAATTTTCTTGAATTCCTTTTTTGAGTTTTATTTACTAGATTTAGGTTCACGTTTCATATTTCTTATTTCAAGGCTAGGCCTGACGTTGCACTTTTACAAAGGGTATTCCACTTAACTGCCGCACCCAACTGCTGACTACATTGACCATTATCACCACCGTACATTGTAGGCATCCTCAGACTTCTAACTGACTATGTTGTTATTAGACACAAATATCTTCACACTGGTAATTAGCAGAAAACAATGTGATAAAATAAATTAAGAGGGATGAAAATAAAAAGGACCCTTGAGTTTCAAATATAAATCATGGCATGGAGC
>VZTM01017389.1:22395-39878 GCA_013400555.1 Jacana jacana | reverse complement strand
CAGAGAGAGTGGTCAGTCAGTGGAATCAGCTGCCCAGGGAGGTGGTGGAGTCACCCTCCCTGACTGTGTTTAAGGGTAGATTAGATGTGGTGTTGAGGGATGGGGGAGAACTTGTAGAGTAGGGCTGATGGTTGGACTTGATAATCCCAGGGGTCTCTTCCAACCTAAATGATTCTATGATTCTATGATTCTAAGAAAGCTGGGGAGGGATATTTTACAGGGGCTAGAAAATTCTTTGCTGTGAGGGTGGTGAGACACTGGAAGAGGTTGCACAGAGAAGCTGTGGATGCCCCATCCCTGGAGGTGTTTAAGGCCGGGCTGGATGGGGCTTTGAGCAACCTGCTCTAGTGGGAGTTGTCCCTGCCCATGGCAGGGGGGGAGAACTAGATGATCCTTAAGGTCCCTTTCAACTCAAACAATTCTATGATTGTATGAAACTCTTCTGTATAAATTCTCATCTTTCTGCAGCTGTGGTCTGTGTCAAGTAGTTTGTGGTGTAGGCCACGTTCTGGCATGCATGTTTTCTTGCTGAAAGACAGTGGGGTTTTTAAGCGTCCTGCTTTTGTGTTGGTATTTTTTTGCTTAACTCAAAGTTGTGTTTGTGATTCATGTAAGTCTCCAGCTTCCTTCCATAAATGAACTAGCAAATTACTCCTACTGTAAAAAAGAGGTCTCCCTCCTCCTTGTGGTTTTCGTTTATTGTTCATTCTAACCACTTAAGGGTTTATTTGATTGCATGTAAACTGTTTCAATTCACTGAAATCTCAGAAAACTAAGCAGAACGCTTTTTGCTGGATGAGCAAGCTGAACTTGTTTATTTTGTGATCACACAAGTGCCAGAGCTGGTGTGAAGGTGAACATGGAGAAGACCTCCATCTTTAAGTAGTAGAGAACTGTTTAGCTTGACTTAAACTATGCCTCCAATCAAGAAATTAAAGTGTAATTTGATCGAGGGTGTATGACACATTATGGACAGAATTATGTTCATTAGTGTTTCATTACTCCATCTAGGCTTTTTTTTTTTATTTATTTATTAATTCCATAGTGAAAGACAGGATTATTTTGTAATATAGTGTGTAGGAGAATTAATAAGAGACACTCAATTTCATACCTTTACTTCTTTATTTTCTTTTTAGTTCTCAGCTTGTTTATAGGTAGCGTTTTACAAGACTACTTTTTTGTCTTGTACTAATAAATTGTTAAATCTATATAGTATTCCCACTCAGCATCACTCAGTTCAGACCTTGTACTCTCAGTGCTCACTGTTATTAGTCCTTTAAAATCAGTTATGTACTCTACCTGTGCAGATACCCAGGATATCAGTTAATAAGTTTTTTAATGTGGCTTGACATTTTATGAGAGTAAAAGCAAAATTAAAAGTTGGTGAACTGGCTTAGCTTTTTTTTTTTAGGTGAATGCTTTTACCAATAGAAAACAATTGTTCTGCTTTTTTTTTTAAAAAAAGCTATTTTAACACCTGAACTGAGCAGTTTGCACTGTAGAAAATAATTCTGAGTAATACTTGATTTTTGTTTTCACATACCAGAATTTCTTCTAGCAGTTCATGTAGAATCACAGAGTATCAGGGATTGGAAGGGACCTCGAAAGATCATCTAGTCAATCCCCCTGCCGGAGCAGGAACACCTAGATCAGATCACTCAGGAACGCATCCAGGCGAGTTTTGAATGTCTCCAGAGAAGGAGACCCCACAACCTCCCTGGGCAGCCCCTTCCAGTGTTCAGTCACTCTCATGTGAAGAAATTCTTCCTCATATTTAACTGGAATCTCCTCTGTTCCAGCTTGCATCCATTACCCCGTGTCCTATCATTGGATGTTACTGAGAAGAGCTTGGCTCCATCCTCCTGACAAAGTTCACTGTGAATAGCTGAAAGTAAAAGCTTAGAGTTGAAATAGCTGTGCTGCTCTTATCTGCCGCTAACAATATCATACCAGTTTATTTGAAATATTTTGTTTGCATCTAGAAAAAAAAATATACATGCTTCGAATAGGAGGATGGTGCAAGTCGCTCTTCCATAGGACTTTATTACTTGTTTGGTTTTGATAAATATGTTCATTTGGATTTTTCTTTAAGCATTTCCTATTGTCAAAAAGTATATGGTATATTTAATAATAGTATTCTAATTATGGTACTTAATTTCACAGGAGAGGAAGTAAAGAGTGAAACAACTGAGTCTTCACCTACGGGACATGATGACTTATGACATGCATTCAGAATCAAAAGACATTCCTATCTGAAGTTTTAAATTATTGGACTAAGCCCCTGTAGCTGACATACTGTGGAAATCGTATTAAATATGCAGATTGCCATTAAGATTTTTCTTTTTTAAATGGTGATAAACCGCTCTTTAAGCTGCATTTCTTTATTCTTAAATGCCACTTTTTATATAATCCTTTAAGAACAACACTCTAGAAGGGTAAGTATGAAATTTGAATTAACATAATGCTGTGCCCAGCAATTGTAAACAATTTGCAGGTTTCTTATCCTAGTGCCTACTGAAAACTGTCACCATTCGGAAGAATTTAGTTGCACTTCATAAATCAAGGAAAATTTAGACTGAAGTTTGGTGTTTCTTGACACGCAAATATTTCTGTAACTGAAATACAACTTTTAGAAATTGTCAAAGGGAATCTCTTTGGGGGGAAGTGCTATTCCCTTAAACAAAATAGAATGCATAATACTGCATTCAATAAAAGTCTATTTTGTTGGAATGTGCCTTAAATTTTTTTAAGATGTTAATACCTTGCTGTGTTGTCGTGTCTATTTTTCATTTGGGCAGTGAAAAAAAGGAAAAAGCAAACAAAGCCCACAGAAAACCCCCACAAACCCCTAGACATTTTTCAGCACTGTATTTTAGTTCAGTGCTGAACTCCAGCACTCAGTTTTGCTGGAATGTGTATGGAAGGTGGAAAAAAACCCAACACCACCAAAACCAAACAGAAAAACTCCCAAACCTACAAATAAAAACCCACCACTCCCCCACCCCTCACCTTACACACACTGTCCTCTAAAGGAAGAATTTATGTGAAGCAACCTTCCAAAGGTAGGTAGGCAGGTCTTCCATGTGCTAAGTATGTAAATTAGTTTATATAGTGATGAGAAGTAGTTTGGCTAACACCTGCACTCAGTGGCTCACACTGGTTGCATGAATAATCTCTAGAATGGATGAATACATGATTTTTCACTAATCTACTGCTGCATGTAGTGGCTTTCTTTCAGAGCAAGCATACTACAGTCAATTTCTCTTGTTGTTTCCTGGGAAAATGTTGTTTCCAGAAGGAATGATAATAAGCACAGCATAGACAAAACTTCCTATTTGTTGTCCCTAAGCTTAAAGGCAAGTATATGAGCTAAAAGGGGTATATTGTGCAGGACCACCAGAAGTGTAAGTGGGATTAAAGAATACAGCTGAAAAGGGCAAAGCTTAGTCTTGAAGTTATAAACAGTACTGTGAGGCAAGTGGAAATAAAAAGGGCAAGAATAAGAGTTACCTGTTGAGCAGTGAAGGCCAAATACCTTCTGAATACTTCTGGGGACTTCTTTGTTCAGACTAAGTCACAGTTCAGTTTGGGAACAGTGCATGTAGGATTTGTATGTGCAATAGATACTTATGTCAGTGTTGTACAAAAAGGGATTCTGTTGTATTCTTACGTTAAAAGCGGATCTTGTGAGCGGTAGTTTAAATATCCAACAGTATTAAAGTATCTGTAACAGTTTTCCAGTTTTTTAGTGCAAGTGTAGCCAGTTAAGATAATATTAGGCCTTCATGATGGTACAGGAGTGTAGCTTGTCTTTGCTGCTCTGTCATTGACACTGAACTCCCTGATGTTCCAGATGATGGTCCAGGTGGTTCTTGTTAATAGTAACATGAAATGCCAGAAACATGTTTAGAAACTATCACCAACTCATACTCAACAGAATTGTCTCTCCAGAACAAATTCTTCTATTAGTGTTTCAAGCCTGAAATAATGCTTCCTCATACAAAGAAGAACTTGCTATTCTGACTTCCCTTCAAGTTATTTGGGACTGGAGGGGAGGGGACAGTACATAATGAGTTTCTTAACTGCTTTGTGGAGGCATTTGATTTCCTTTTCCTTCCTCTCCAAGCTCTGGATGAAAAGCCCTAACTGAATTGGTCCTAGTTAAACTCAACTTTAGGATGAAGTAATGAATAACAAAAAGTTAAAGATTTTTTTTTCTGGTGATAGAGAGGAGATTAGAGAATCTGCTCTTTGACTTTCTATTACCACAGTGGAACCACCAGAGCTGTTCACTATGAAACATATGGATGTGATACCTGGGCATTAGGAGTCACTAATGTATTTTTTCCTCAGTCCTTCCACTACTTCACTCCCTGGTTATTAGCAGCTATTATTCTGCTTTAAATTATTCTGGATAAACTTGGTAAGTCAGGAGTCTGGAAAGGTGGGTTCAAATGTTTAGAGCCTTCTCTGAAGGAATAGTGACCAAGTTATGTACTTGATAAATATTTAATACTGTGCTACTCTGTGATGCCCTCTCAATGCAGAGTTTCTAAAGAGTTAGTCCTATTGTATTTTGCATCCTCATTTTACTTCTTCAGACTGTAATTATTGCTTTGGTTTAGAAGTTGGAATGAAAAATTGTTTTGACTGAATTATTTTTTTTTCCCCTCTGTCTTAAATAACGTAGGGACTGGACTCTTAGTTGTCTTGGGTTTTGCCACTCAGAATGAGCATTGAAACTGGGGGGGAGCAGGATTTAAGCTGATAAGCAGAAACTGGCAATGATGGTCAGGTGCTTTTTGTGAACCAAACCAGTCCAGGGTGTGAATGCTTTCTATTTGGTATTTTTAGCACTTGTTAACAATTGAACCGTTTCCATTAAATTTTACATGATGTTGTAAGGAGATCTGGTTAGGCAGTACAAGATGTACTTACGGTTGCCTGGAAATACAGATCTCATACCCAACTGTATGATTGGTAAACACTTCAGAAGTAATTTGAGATACCCAACAAACAAGAGCTGTACCTTAATGGAGCGTTGGTTAGGTATTTTTGTCAGAAATACCAAAATGAACCCCAAACTTCTGGATTGACACCTATTATTTTGTAAACTTCATACTGTGTGGGATCTAACTAAAAAAGACATTCCTTTTGCTAGTTTGTCTGGTTACATCTTTGTGGTTTCTTGACCTAAGACTAAGTGCTTATTGCAATGGGAAATACACTATTCAGTACTATCTAGGCACTTTGAAGGACAAGGTTCTTTGGTATGTTGTAGCTGGAGTCCACGAAAGGTCCAGGAACAAGCAAATCTACAGACCTGCATGTTTCAGGCCAGGAAAGCAGTCTCAAGTGTTTCCAAACAAGGCTAGGAAAGCAGTCTCGAGTGCATGTATACCACGATCCTCCTGCGGTTTCTAAACTTGGGAATCAAAGTGTGTGCTGAAATGTTTTCATCTGAGCATTGGGATGTAATATTGTAATTTTTTTTGATGCTAATTCCCAGCATGTCTGCCATAGGCACAGAGTTCTCTGCAAAATATAATACTATCCATTCATAAATAGGATAAAAGAAGTTGTTTTGCAGAATAACTTGATGATTTAGGTAATTCAGAAAGCCAGAGATCACTTGGAAGGGTTCAAATCACAATCTTCTTTCTCAGGAGAGATGCCAAAGCCAGTAGGTGACAGACAAGATCAGGAGACAGGTCCCTATGAAGTACATGGGATATATTGTACAAACACAACACTATTTTTCCATTTATGATTGATAAGGACTGATCATACATCGTCCTGGCATGCATGGGAGAGGTACACAGTACAAGGTTAGGCATTAGATTATAAATATTATATTATAATAAACTCCATAACAGTCCTAGCTGGTCTCCTGATACCCCTCACCCCTTTCCCTCTGTCCATTGGTCTGCTATGGGTTATTTTTGAGATTATATTTTACCTGTTCTGAAGGGAAACTTTCTGAGGTTATTCAAAGCAACTGTCTGCTTTTCTTGCTTTTCTTTTTTCTTCTTTTTTTTTTCTT
Organism: Jacana jacana; assembly: GCA_013400555.1. Lineage (NCBI taxonomy): Eukaryota > Metazoa > Chordata > Aves > Charadriiformes > Jacanidae > Jacana > Jacana jacana. The sequence continues at coordinate 33,835 of VZTM01017389.1, read as the reverse complement.
TTTTTTTAAATCTTCTTTGGATCAAAATGGAATTTCACTCACCTTTTTCAGCAACTTCACACCGTGTCTAATTTTCTTGTTTCAGTTCCAATGTTAATCCAAATATGATCTGCAGATGGAGCTCAAATATTTACAAGGATCTTGTTTTTTCTCAGATTTCTCGTAGATTGTAATGGATGCTAATGTAGTAACCTTTGTCTTGCACTAGTGTACTTGATTTTTTCTCCTATTTGACAGAACCTTTGAAATTGTATTTTTGTTGCATTAGACCTCTTTTGTAGTCTCTCTGTCTCTGTCTTGATTTTAACTTTTGTTTTTTTTTTAAAAGATATATCTTGATACAGGACTGGAATGATAAAACTTAGTTCCTAGTCTACTGATTGTTCTTTGTGGCACACATAGCTACACGTGAAGTAGTTGAGATAACAGGTATGTCCTTATTACCCTGTCTTTGTTGAATTTCTTGGGGGTGAGGGGATGAGTTGCTGTTGGTCTTGCTGATTGTAGACCTCTTAAACTAAGATTCTGGAAGGTAGAGGAATCTGCTGGGAGATAGGTGTCCTGGACCTGGATTTATTTCTCCTGCTTCCTAAGCATGCTCTAACCACTTAAGTTAGGCTTCCTTGCCCATCTAGTTGGTAGCTATGTCTGGCCACACATCAGCAGAGCAGGGTGAGCTCACACGAGTTTGTGTGTTTTTTTAGGTGTGTGTTTGGGTGATTTGGTTGTGGGGGTGGGGTGTTTTGGGTTTTTTTATTTATTTAGAAAATGAGTATCTGTTATCAGTAGGCACAATTTGCTGATCCTGATTCATACACCCAAGTTCTGTAGAAAGATTGAAAAGTTAAAATCATTCATGTCCTGGGTGGCAGAGGTTTGAGGAGTGTTTTTGGCTAGGAGTACATATTCAGCTGCTGAACTTTGGCTATCTAGAATGTAGATGTCAAAGTCTAGCTCAGTTGTTTGATAGCTGCCATTAGAAGAGATTACAGCTGTTGTTGGCACCCTGCTCAACCCTAGTGGGTGCTGGGCTCCTACAGTAGAGTCTAGAAGTTCAAATTGCAGAGGGTGCAATTGCAAGAAAATACTAACTGTTTCATTCCACTGCACTCATGGCACAGTGCCTTGAGCTAAGCTGGGCTTGGCCTGGCCTGGTGTCAACTTGCTGTGCTAGTATGGTATTATGGCCATCAGCTTGTTGCGGAGGCTTACAAAGTCAAATCGGACAGGTGATAAACTCAAAATAAACTTCATTCTAACCAAAATTGTTTAGCAGAGAACCAACTAAATTTATTAAAATCATTCAATACTGACAATACTAGTAACCCACGGGTTCAGGATGCATGAGGAACTAATATGACACAACTAATTTAAGAATTCTTAAGCTTTAGAAATGAGGATCCAGCATGCCACACACCTGTAAGATGAGGGCTTCCAGCCTCGAGGAGTTTCATTTGGTGGCATCTCAACCTGCAGACCTGCTGCTCTGAGGAGGACCAACTCAATTTGCCCTCCAGGGGGGCTCTGTGTGTACCCTAGTCAAATCTGATCTGTGGTCATACATGATCGTGTCAGCTCCCATTGACTGAGGGCCATAATTTCCTTTATCCCTTGACCCAGTTGTACACATGACCATAGTCATCAAACCAAGGTGTCTGTGTGTGCGTTGTAGTCAGCACTTGCCCAAGAGGTGTACATGACCATAGTGTAAAGGTGCTAAAAAGTAAGGATGTAAAAAAAATAAGGTTGTAAACCCCCCAGTATTTTTTCAGCCACAGAGCTGCAGGACTGATTACACCAGCTCTGGTTGCCCATTAAACTTGAACTGTAAGGAAGTTAGTGACCTGTCTCCTGAATGTGTCTGAGACCCCAGTTAACTCTTCCTTCCATACTTATATTTGCTGCAGGCAGAATTCATTGTGTCACTTGGCCAAAATTGACCTCTGACACTGCTGAGAATATAAGCCAAATGAATTTCTGAGATGACAAAATCACAGAGCGGTTGAGGATAAAATGTCCCTTCAGAGGTTATTTAGGCAGACAACCCAGCTTAAAGCAGGGTAAGTTGGAGCAGGACCTTGTTGCTCAGGAGTATGTTTACTTGGAGTCCTGGTTTGCAGTAAAAAGAATCAATTTTCTGTTCAGTAGTTTTATTTTTTCAGCTGGGCCTCTTCTAACTAACTGAACTCTGAAATTAACAGCAGATTGTTTTAGAAACTGTTCTCTCTCACAGTGATAAGACCTGATTATGCCAACGGATGGTGTACAGAGAGGCCCTTGCTTCTACTTATTGCTAGAACAACCAAGGTCAGGTAATTTTGTTATTTGCCCTGTTGGAGGGTTGGAAGCGGAAAAGCGTCAAGGGGTCACACGTGTAGGCAAGGAGCGGACAGGATGGGTGACCCAAAATTGACCAACTGAGGTATTCCATCCCATCCGCATCATGCTCAGTAGAAAAGCTGAGGGATCAAAGGGTCAACTCTCTTTCTTTGATGGCTGACATCTAAGGAGGACCCTGTCTGTTTGTCTGCCTTTGATCCTGATCCAAGCATTCTTTTGTATTTATTTCATTATTTTCTTCCTTTTTTGCGTTTTTGTTTTAATTTTAGTCTTAATACTTCATTAAAGTAGTTTAGGTCATTCTAACCTTGTAAATCTCCTTCTCCTCCTCCTCTCCTTTTTTTTTTTTGAGGGGAGGAAGGGCCATCTGTCAGTCTGGTTTTGGTAATTTTGGCTGAAGCCACAACACTTGGGTTTTTTAAGTCTCCAGGAATGGAGACTCAACACCCTTGCCTTCTTCATGTTCTCAGGAACCAACGGATTTGCTCTCTGCAGCACTCATGGGTACATCCCATCGGTCACCATGGGCTTATTCTCTGTCCAGTTTAATTAAAATGTTCCCTGCTCTGATTCTTCTCCAAGTAAGTCTTTCTTGTTCCAGACATTCCCATAGGCCTGCGAATCCTAAAGGCAAATCTTAACAGTAGGGAGCAAAGCAAAACAGGTACTGAGTACCTTGACCTTTGTGTATCTTTTGTCACCTGGTCCCCTGCCCACAGCAGTGGGCTCATATTTTCTGCTGTCTTTCATGTGCTGTAGACAAGTCTGTTGCAGCCCCCGGTGCTCTTCAGTGCTCTTTGCCAGTTTTACTCCAGGTGGACTTTGGCTTTCTTGACCCTGGACCTTCATGCTGAGACTGCCTCTGTATTCCTCCTGGGTCACCTGACCATTTCCACCTTGTGAGTTCCTTTTTATGCCTTGAGTTTAGTCAGGAGTTCCTTGCTCATTTACACCAGCTTCCTGCCAACTTTACTTGCTTTCCCACACATCAGCATTGGAGAAGTGATCACTGAAAAGCAACAAATTCTCTTGGGCCCTTCTGTCTAGGACTGTATGCCTTAGCTTTCCTTCCACGCAGATCCTTGAACACGTCAAGGTCTACTCTCCTATTCCTGCTATTGCTTTGTTGGCAAAATGGTATTTGGTTATACTAGCTGGTCTGCTGCCAAGATAAAAATACTGTCTCTCTTACTTAATGATGCTTTTTTGTTGAATTTGACCCTCCTAGTTTGGCCTTTGTCAGTAGGGAAAATTTGGGGCTGAGGGTCACCCTTCAGTTTGCTTTTATTGAAGTCATGCCCTGCTCCTCACCCATCCCCCATGTTGTATCATAGAGTTTGATACGTTGGATTCTCGTCTACAGCTGCATCCCCCAGTGCAGAAGCTGCTTGAGTAGTAGCTGGAAAGTTGTGCAGCAGGGAGAGAAACATTCTGTGTTCACAGGGCATTGTAAGCCCAAGGGGGAGAGAAGAGGGAAGAAAGGAAAGAAGTTGGCTTTCGTATTAGCCGTAAGATGGATCCTCGAACTAAGCTTGTTAATGTTGGGACAATCCTCCTTAAATACATCTTGGGGCTGCTATGTTGGTATGTCTAAGTATATTTGAGAAATCATTATGGATACGCTGGTGATCTGTGATAGCCATGTAATATAATCTATAATTTGGGTAGATTAAGTATACAATAACTTTAAATTTTCTGTCCTCTTTTTGAGAGAGACCATACCTGGACTAAGCATATTCCTCTTGCTTGAGGGAAAAAATAAAAGGCACCTTGAATTAAATCAGTTCTGTTTCACATTAATTTTTTTCAGTGTCTTCTAGGAATGGAACCTGGATCCTGGGTTTTGCCCATGTAAGCATTTTTTCCTTCAATCTTTCTTAGGGTTTTGTTCTTTAGTTGGGTTTTTTTTTTTATTTTTTTAAGTCTAGCCTTTTTTCTTCCTTTTTTTTTTTCCTTTTTTTTTTTGCTTTGCATGNTTTCCTTCCTTTTTTTTTTTTTTTTTTTTTTTTTTTTTTGTCTTTTGAATAAGGGAAGAGGAAGGAGGAACACACACTTTAAACCAAAACATAAGGTGGCCTACATATTGGGGGAGGGTGTTTTGCTTTGGTTTGTTTTTTCCTAGATACAAAAGGCTGACCAAGAGGGATGTGTGAATAAACTGTCCAGTATTCTGGCACGAGAGACCTCGTGAGTCATGTTATTTTTCCTTTACCAGTGTGAAATTATTCTCTCTGTGCCACTTGGAAATGCAGGATCTAATTACAAAGTTGTAACGTTTTTTCTGTCTTTATTATTTTATCTATCAGAACATGCTGTCAGGTGCTCATTTGATAGAAATACTTTGTAATGAGTAGCACAATAAATCAGAACTCTCCTGCAGACAGCTATACCCGTGGGGTCGGTTGTTTGAGGTAAGGCATGGACACACAAGATGGTCCCATATAAGATCTAGGCCTTGCACAAGGTGGAAGAGGAACAGAATTAGAGAACTGAGACTCATCTTTGACATTTAACATAACTAATTTACAGTTCTTCAGTTTACTTGCAAATTTTTTGGTTCCTGGAGTAGATGATGCCACATTTACAAGCGCTGAAGCGACGAAGGCCAGAAACTACCATTTAGAAAAGCTTCGCAACAGCTGACATTTTCATATGAAATGCAGTTCTGTAAAGGAAATGGATAACTGTGACTGTTGGCAGCAATCAAACACGCAGTTTCAGTGTTAAGATAAACTTTAACTTGCTCTCAGGAAATTCAGAACTTTTGCTGTGTGAGTACATCCCCTCAGTGACTTTGTCACCTACTCTAAAGAAGTTATTGTTTCATTTACTGGTCAAATGACAGCAAGGTTAGCTGTGGCTGCCCGGTGTTGGCAAATTCCAAGATCACACATCACTGGGAATGGAAAAGAGGGAATGTGAGAGGTTGTCAGGTGTGTGAAGTAGCCACCAGAAAGGGGAGGCATGGTATCTACCATTGACAGCAATCTCTTGGAGCCCTTTAATAATTTTGTCCAAGAGCCTGGATGGAAACAGCAGCTTCTCCTTAGTGATCAGGAAATAAAGAATTGTGTCTCAACTGCATTTTAACATTTACTCATCTACACATAGAATCATAGAATCATTTTGGTTGGAAGAGACCCTTGGGATCATCAAGTCCAACCATCAGCCCTACTCTACCAAGTTCTCCCCTACACCATATCCCTCAACACTACATCCAATCTACTCTTAAACACAGTCAGGGATGGTGACTCCACCACTCCCCTGGACAGCCGATTCCACTGACTGACCACTCTTTCTGTGAAGAATTTTTTCCTAATGTCCAGCCTAAACCTACCCTGCTGCAGCTTGCAGCCATTCCCTCTTGTTCTATTGCTAATTACCTGTGAGAAGAGACCAGCACCAACCTCTCTACAATGCCCTTTCAAGCAGTTGTAGAGAGTGGTGAGGTCTCCCCTCAGCCTCCTCTTCCTCAAACTAAACAGTCCCAGCTCCCTCAATCGTTTCTCATAAGATTTATTCTCCAGGCCTCTCACCAGCTTTGTTGCCCTCCTCTGAACTTGCTGCAGCACCTCGAGATCTCTCTTGTGCTGAGGTGCCCAGAACTGGACACAATACTCATCTAAATGCTTACATTTATCAAGAAATACTTTCACAGGTAGGTATAGATAATGAACCATAGCGTAGATAGATAAACACCTTTCAGCTGAAGTGCTTCATAACTTTGTATGTTTGGGGTTTTTTATTATACATTATAATATATGCAGTGATTAAAATAAATTCTTCCTACCTGATGTCAACTTTGCAACAAGAAATTTGACTGTAGTGCAAACTGTGGAAGGTGGAATAAACTCTTCCCATGAGCTCGCAAGGGAGAAAGATGAGTCATTAAGACACAAGCTGTTCCGTTTTTTAGGACATAATTCTGTTATCAATTCATTGCACACTGTTCATGTTCAAAACAAACAGAGCGTCCCCAGAATAAGTTCTATTTTATGTTGAAGCTCTTCCCACAGATGGCGTTTGATGGGCTGTTTGACAAAGACAGGCATCCGAAGGGGAGGAACGGCTCTGGAATTCCTGTTGTTTGGGAAAGAGCGTCCTGCAGCAGGCGTGGTGCGATGGCGCTTCAGGCGTTCCCTTTGTAGATGATAAATGGTAGCGCACAGCTGTCTGCCCCATGCCGGGACGCACAGCTGTGGGGCGCCGGGAAAGAAGCGTTCTCTCCGCCACGCTGCTCCGGTAGGTGGCACCGCGGGTTTCCATAGCGTCCCCGAGGGCCAGCAGAGGGTGCTCTTAAGCTTCCGAGAAGAAGGCGTTGTGTTGGCCGCTTCAGGAGGCCACCCTCGCAAACGCAGAGAGGGGGCAGAAACGCAGCGTCTTTAGTTATAGGGGCGCGACTGCCCTTAAGTAAAGCTGATCATATACTTCTTTGAATACACCTTCTACACTGCTTTCTTTCCAAAAGCACAGACACCCGAGATCTCAGTCGTATAAAATAACACAATCTTAGAAATAGGAGAATTCAGGTTAGAGGACACTTCGGGATGTCTCTTTCCCAATCATCTGCTGAGCAGGGTCCTCTGCGAGGTTCGAGCAGCTGCCTCGCCCACTCTCGCAAACCTCCAAGGATGGAGAGCACTCAAGTCTCTTTTGGCAACTGTCCTCACAGTCAAAATGTTTTCCTGTGTATTCGGGCTGAACCTGTCTTGTTCCAGCTTACACCTGTCTTTCCCTCTCCTGCTACACCCTGCTCTGAATCCTTGATCTACTGGCTCTTCTCCTGCTATTGCAACCCAGGAGGCTGGTGGCCCTCTCTGGTGCCAGGGCACTGCTGGCTCACACTCGTCTTGCTGCCCACCAGGACCCCCAGGGACCTTTCCTCAGAGCTGCCCTCCAGCTCTCAGTCCCCAGCCTGTATCACTGCAAAGGGATCTTCCTTCTCGACTGCAGGAATTTGGGTTTGTCCTTGTTGATTTTCATAAGGCTTCTGTCAGTCTGTTCCTTCCAGCTTGGATAAATCCCAATTTTCTATGAACACTTACACATAATTCTCATTCAAATCAATAGTTCTGCTGCCTTTAATAGAATAAATTGCATGTATAAAGACTAAAAGTTTGTAGACTTGTGGCTTACAGATTTATACATAAAGTTACTACAAGCAAAACTATAAAGTTAGGTTATGGATTTCTAACACATTCAGCAAATAACAGAGGAAGAGAGTTTTACCTTTTCTTTGAAAACTAATACTTCAGGAAGACAAATGGTCTACATACCTTACATATCTCTTGTGTGATGTGTTAGGCAAAGTGCAAGGTACAAATGCGCAGCTCATAGTACTTGACAGGATGATGTAGACCTCATTACAAGTAGGACCTTGATTTTTAAAATCTTTCTGAATCCCCTCCTTAAACACACACACACACACACACACACATATATATATATATATATTCATGTGATTACTCATCTGCACAGATGAGATATCTGTACAGAGAGAAATACAGATGAGATATGAGATATACAGATACAGTTTATTTAAAGCACAACTGTTGCTCCCGCAGTGGCTTTCAGGCTCCCCCTCCGCCAGTCAGCTGTATCACTGGTAGTTACTATTGCCTACAGCTGTATGTTTTCTGCAGATTAGAAGCAGAGTAATGCAGTAGCCAGAAACACCTGGAAGCTTTTCAAGATTCTTGCTGGCACATCTGGAGCTCCCGAGATCATCAGAGCACTGAGACTAATGGAACCACTTTTATGATCAATTTGCAACCTGGCATCACCTGAACCAGATGAGTTTTAATGAAAGCTGACGACTCATTAGGCACAGCATTGCAGTGGTTTGTACACAACCCTTGACTTGACACTACAGTCAATTAAATTCTACCTCTTTCTTCCCAAAACCTTGTGAAAATGTACTGGAGCAGTAAAAATATATGGCTTTGTGAAGGTCACAGTCTAGTCCACTTCTCCTTTTATTTAATTTTTTATGGTCTGACAGTTAGAAAAAGTAAGAGATTAGTCAAGGAGTGAATTATGTGCTGAAATGTGTTAAGACCAGACAGCGTTCTTTTGCTTGAAGAAAGGTGAGCTCAGGCTTCTGCTCCATAGAGCTCTTTTATTTTTCTAGATATTTTCACTTTAAATATGACAATATTATTTTATTTTTAACTCTTCTTTGCCATTACCACAAAGACCATCATTTCATCCATGTGACAGAAATGCCAAGTATAGTAATTAGAAATTTAATTTCCACTTGATGTGAGGTATACATGTTGCTTCAAATGTAAAATCCTTATATATGTGTATTATATATATACACATATGGGTGTTTTTATTTCACCTGCTCCGGGCACTCTTCAGAAGTGAGTAAATCCATGCAAATATAAACTCAGGAAAGTGTGTAAAGCTTAAGTAGAATGTACTCAAAGCCAAACCTATACATAGTTCTCTTCCCATAAAGGTCTAGAACACAAGTCTTATGAGAAGCACCTGAGGGAACTGGGATTGTTTATTCTGGAGAAAAGGAGGCTGAGGGGAGACCATATCGCCCTCTACAAATACCTGAAAAGAGGTTGTAGCAAGGTGGGGGTTGGTTTCTTCTCCCAAGTAAGAAGCAATAGGACAAGAGGAAATGGCCTCAAGTTGCACGAGGGGAGCTTTGGATTGGATATTAGGAAAAATTTCAATACCAGAAGCAAGCACGGGAACAGGCTGCCCAGGCAAGTGGTTGAGTCACCATCCCTGGCAATACTTAAAAGACAAGTAGAAGTGGTTCTCAGGAGCATGGTTCAGTGGTGGACTTGGCAGTGCTAGGGCAATGATTGGACTTGATGATCTTAATGGTCTTTTCCAACCTAAATGATTCTGTGATTCTATGATTTAAGCAGAGGTATAACCAGTTTGCTGAATCAAGTAGATCAGCATGGATGTGTGCTTGATGTTCTATGGATGATAACATATATGCTTCATTTTAAGGTTATGAATAATCTTACTGTCTTCAGTGTGACTGGTCCAATTAAAATCCAATACACATGTGAGAGGATTCAGCAGTGCCTTGGAGGATTGCAGTCTTTAAGAGAGAGCTATCTACATGATGACCAAAATACTTCAGTCTATGGCAAGGATCACCGACATAAAGCGTAAGTGCCAAAGGTGGGGGTGGGGGAGAGTTAGATCCTGAATGTCACTCAGGTACAAAAAGCAGGGGCCGCTGAGTCCTGACAAGACATTTAGTGTTTCTCCCAATGCTTTCTGAGTTCAGGGCTCAGGTGTCCCTGCCCCATAAAGAAGAGGAAACGATTGGCTGCAGTATCTCTTTCAGAGGCCATATTTTCTAGCTTCCACTGAGCTCCTTCCAGTGCACTTAGTTTTTCATTTGGGAAAAAAAGTAGTCTGGCACATGGCACTCGAAAAGCTGCTGACCCCTGTTCTGCATCTCACACTTCCACAGGAAACATCCATGGTTGTTGAATTTAGCTATATCAGAGCATGTGTTCCAAATCCTGTAAATTTATGTGTCTGTTAACAGTGATTTTAAAACCTGCCAGTTTTCATAGTATTCTATAAACAAGAATATGTAGTACTTCTGAAGAGTTATCTGCTATTACTCTGAAAATAGTATGATATTTACCAGGGAACTCATCGCCAGTGGTAGCGCAGGCTCCCTATTGGCTTGCATTCTTTATTGTAATAATATTTGGGCTTCCCACAATGTGAAGTAAGAACATGGTGCTTACATGAGTCAGAAGCACAGTACTGGAAAGAAACAGCTACACGAGTTAATGTGCTTTTGAATAGCAGTTGAATAAACTTCCATGGGAACTTTGTTTATTTCTGAACTTAAAAATGGTTCCAGGAAATACTCGTGCTGTAACGAAGTTTCCCTACTCTCTGGGATAGAGAGGGGTTTTATCACAGGATCATGGCCTCCTGCATTTGCCAGTGGACATGCTATACTTCCTATTCTGGGTCCTTGTGTTTACAAATATAAAGAAAGAGAAAAAAAGAAATTTGAATTCTGCAAACTAAGCTCAGAAGCAGTATTTAAGGTCCCAAGTAAGCCTTAAAAGCCTTACAATGCCCGGTAGCAGGTTGAAGGAGGGGATGATGGGGATTAGTAAAAATAAGCAGTTGTGGGAAACAGTCACTTCTGATCTTTGTCATTGCAAATATCGCTCCTCCTAATGCCGTTATATAAATAGGCAGTAAACATAAGGTTTTCAAAAAAGCATCAAAACTACAGTGAACTTCACCTCAACAATATAGGGATTTTTTTAAACCAATGGGACTAGAAGAAAAAACAGATGTGATGAAATGTAGAGGAAAACATAGAATTTTCTGAAAACTAGAATAATCCCGAATATACAGTGAAGATGATGCCAGTGAAATGGAAGGAACAGGACTTTGCCACAGAAGCTATTTCAATAGCACACTGATGTTTTGCTTTGGTTCTTCCACAGGAAGAGCTGTGGGAGGTACCTCCAAGGCTTTTGGACTCATACCTGTCTGAAAAGACAGACTGATGAATTGAGAAGTGTGTAAGGGTAGCACACCAAGGTGTCAGTCAGTTGCATCCTGCAAGATAACAACAAAGATTTCTCTAAGATTTTTCCAGGGACATTTTTTTGAAAGTGCAGGAGGTTCAGATAGCATGTCCATAAACAAATCCACAGGAAAGGACAGTCTGGTGGAGTGCTGGTGGTGATGAGGTTTCTCACTTCTAGGTCTAGCCTTGCTGTAAATCACCTGGGTGATTTTTGGATCATTTGTTTCATTGAGCTCTATTCTTTGGTCAGGCCTGTACCTGATAGACTTGCTGGGGGAGTGTTATCCCAGCATGATAACTTCTCTATTAATACAGAAGAAATTACTTCAGTGCCTCTCATTGGATTTGTAGGCCAGATCCAGGACCGGAGGGCTTTGACCTTAATGAGGAAACTTAGTGGGTTTAGTGGCCACCCATAGTCATTGTTATTCAGAGCATCCTCGTGGTTTCTTGACTGGCTCTGGAGAACCTGACAGACCTGTGGCAGCCTGGGCTTTGCAAGAACACAGTGTCATCTGGTGCAAACCAAACACCTTTAGTGAACACAGGGAT
>VZTM01017389.1:0-22385 GCA_013400555.1 Jacana jacana | reverse complement strand
CTTTAGTGAACACAGGGATTAAAGCCATTTTGTGCTTGCTAGTGCTTCTGTGAAATTTGTATCACTGCAGAAGTGGGAGAAGGACTCAAATACCCCAATGAAAAGTGTCCAAAATAATGAAATAACTGCAGGAGCTGGACTGTGGAGCGTATCTCATACCATTTCAAACAAAACTGAGAATTAATGTAGATTTTGTAAGGACAGGCAGCTGCATTTTTGGCAAGAACTCAAGCAAAATACACGCAAGGAGAAAAAGTTGCTTTTGATTATACAAGGTTTAGTCATATGGTCATAACTGGAATTTACACAGTCTCTTGTTCAGGGAATCAGCTCTTTGCTGCATTCCCACAGCAATAACAAAATAGATGTACAGAGAGAATGAAAAAATGCAACATGATGAATAAATACTGTGCCCAATTCTTCTCTTTTCCAAATGGAAACTTCTGAAATTTTATTTTTTTTCATTTTTCTTAATTTTTTTTTTCTTTCCATAAAATGTGTCAATTCTAATAAAAACAAAGCTTGTTAGGGGATGCCAACAGCAGGACAAAATATTATTTCTTGTTAGCAAAAACAACTTTTCTTTTGAGGGTGTGTGTCAAGAAATATTGAACTTAATGAAACTTCTTTAAAATCTCATTCTTTCAGAGCAAGTGAAGTATCTCCTGGTGACAAGTGATGAATGTTTTTGTAGAATACTTGTTTCTGCTAGCAGGAGTCACAACATGCTTTCCAGGATAGAAGCCTTTGCATACAGTGATTCCTGTTTAAAGTATAAATTGATTTTCAGAATCTCTACTGCAGTGGAAATCACTGAAATTGGACTTGGATGGCCTTCTCCAGCTTCAAATCTATGTGCAAATGTTTATTGAATTAGCAGAGTTGTGCCTACAAGCAGGCAGGAGAGAAGTTGACGAATACTTTCCAACAGCAAATGGGTTTTGGAGATGTCTTGTGATACTGATGAAGCGATATTGAGGATCATTTTTTCTGTCTAACTCCTTGGCTTTCTCCACCCCTCCCTTCCCCACCTGCCACATTCCTCCCACTCCCTCCTTGCTTTTATCTGCAGTCTCTCTCCTTCCTCAGACCACAGCTGTCCAAAGGCCTTTGCTCACTGCTTACATTTTTTCTGCTCTCAGTCTCAGCTTACCTCATTTCTGTTGGCATCTGAAGAGATAGATCAGCTGCTTTTCCTCTCTGGTCAAATCCCAAGGATCCCTAGGGATTCAACACTGAGAAAGGGATGGGACTAGTCTGCTTGTAATTAGCCCAAACTGTGCAGCCAACCCTGTCATTTTGGGGTATCACTGCAAGGAAGGTATGATCATTGTTGTGATCAATGGAGGATTTGCCCACAGCTTTTAACTGGACCATGACTAAAATGTTAGAGCACTGAAAATTAATAAGAAAATCAGAATCCTTTCTGCCAATGTTTTAAAGAGGTCTCTTGCAAGGAAAATACCCTTGTCACTGGGGACTCCTCTGTATTGGAGTGAATCAGCTTTCAGAGAGGGAAAAAAAACCCTAAAAACAGGAAGAAGAGAAATAGATTTTATCTGAATACTCTGAATACTCAATTTATGGTATTAGAGAATAGAGTAACAGAGAAAACTTTATTTAGTCTTTTCCTCTCACAAAGAAAAAATCTCATACTCCAAAGAAATGCAAGAATAAGGGTTAAACAAAGGAATGAATATCACCTCTTGAATAGCAAATGGTTTTGCTTGCTCACATGTAAGAAAAAGCAAAGTATCTTGATAAGCCACATCCTCACTTGGGAAGTTCTTGCAAATAAGGACCGAGTGTGACTGGTGGCAGGAATTTGGAAGATATTGGCAAGTGCATATCTGGACCTGAAGGTGCCAAATGCCTCTGAAAAACACTGTCTTCCTAGAGTACTGAGCTGGGGCAGCTGAAGATCTCTTGGTACAGTGCCAGTTCATATTAGGTGCTTCACAGAGATATTATGAGTTGTCTATTATGGTTGTAGACTTCTCCAAGGGTTAAGTATTACTGCGCAGGGCTGGCAGCGTGTTTCTACACCTTAACCAAAGCCTGGGTGTCTGCTGAGTAAAATTGGAAATAAAATTATTTATGAAACTGTTGTCCAAGTAAAATATAGATAATATTTTAGAACATAAATGCTATTACCCACCAGTGAATAAACTGCTGCTATCTTGATGGTGATTTCTTGGATGTGTCAGTGGCTTAATTATTATTAGACATTGTATCCCCGATGAAGCTGAGAAAATAGAGTAAGTAGCACTCAGCAAACAAAGTCAGTCCCTCCCATTTTAGAAACTTATAGTCTTTTGTCTTGCAGGAAGGCTTAATTTGGCTTGAATTTGGCAGAAATGTCATTGTAATGGGTATGCAATGATGGAAGTCTGGCTGTGGAATACTGTACCACTTTGAATGCAGGTTATCACAGAACAAGGGTACGAATGAGGCTTGGATGCAAAAGCAATAAAACTTCAGGATCAGCACACATTTTTCAAGGAAGATCTGCATTGCAGTTTCACCACAGGAAAGAACAGAAAAATGTGTCCTTTTTATTAGATATAGTTCTTCTGGCAGATCAAACACCCCTAAGTCAATGGACAGACATATTTTATAAACTCTATTTGATTACATTTATAAGAATTTATGCCTGCAGAAGTGTGATGGGACAGAGCAATGATAATTAATCTTAAATCCCATCAGTTGTAGAGTAGTTTTAGTGCTAAAGGATGCTATTTCTCTAGGGTGAGGCTTCTCATGCAAGAAGTGTATTTTCTATGTATGTTTCTATTGTTATGCTGATTGAGTATGTCTACCAATTCACTAAATTATATTTTATTTCTCAACCTAATTTTCCATTATTATTAATGAAATAATTTGCTATTCAATTATCATTGGTAAATAATTGGCTGTGAAAGTCTGCTTTCTGTACCAATTTTATAGTTTCTACAAAAATGACAAAAAATGGAATCGCAAGAAGCAGTTTACACTAAGTCATCAGATGCCTTAGCTACCAATCAGGGCCAGACTTGTATGTTGCAATTAAATTATTTGGTATTGGTGATAACACCTGCTTAGTATCTGTCAAGTCTTCCAAAATAAATCACCAGTTTTCTATATGTCCAACTTTGTGTATATGGAATTTGCGGTGTCCAGTGGGGGTAGATTTTAGGGCTACTTAGGAATTCTCTGCTCCTCTACTAAGTCTCTCCAAGATATCTTTTCAAGAGTTGATGTCATATGCATTTTACTCCACAATACCCAGGGTGGACTGTGTGATGTCCTGTCTGTGTGGACCCAGCCTTACTGCCAGGTCTGTTTAAAAGAATCAGGAGATGCTGGACATAATGTATGAGGGGACTGACTCCTCAATGCAGATATGTTGACTTTGAGTCAGCACCCACGTCCAGCACTGACCCACCTGCAGGCCCCCTGTAGTCTCCCTTCAGAGCAGGAGCACGGAGGCCTCCAGATTGAGAATCCTGGATGTTTGAGAACCTAATTCAAAAACAAAACCTTTAGATTCAGAAGCTCTAGGCAGTTTCCATATCGGCGTTACTTTTAGCTCCAGGCTAAGTGGGTGTTGATTTACCCATCAGGGCAGCCGTAGATTCCCTTGGCACAGAAGCCACCAAAATGGATTTGATACTGCATAGCAGCATGAGAAATTTGTTCCCTAATTAGAAACATAGCTCTTAGGAGCAGGTCTCAGCCTGTTAAGTTTCAAGTAACTTATGTGCAGCTCCTGTTGGAGTCACTTTGGCTTCTCGTTGGGCTGTAGGTGATGGAAACAGAGAAGTACATCACTATTTCTCATATGCTCCCTGCTGCGGAAAGGCTGCCCACTCCTTAACCCACGGCAAGCTGAACTTTTCCTCATGAGGCCCTGATGCTATCTGTGTCAGTTAAACCCCATAAATGGCCCCTACCCACATGATTATCTTCAGTCAGAAACAAATCTCTGTCACAGAGCTGTTTCACAGGCTAGTGTTAGGAACAATTTAAGTAGTAAAAATTCCCTGTGAAATGCTTGAGACTCATTGCTTATACCGAATAAGAACAGGAAATTACTTTCTTCTTAGGATATACTCCTTTCCTGGACTTTAAACTAGGCCAAACTATGATATGAGATGCTTACTCAGCGAGACAAAAGTTGGTGGAATATAGGAGAAAAACAGATTCTCAGTTCTCTTAGACTTTAGAGTAATTAAATTATACTGGAAAAATTATACTGGTGTTCATGTCACCAGTACTTGCTGAGTACTGATTTAAAAAAAAAAAAAAGAAGCAGAAAGAAAAGCATCTAAAAGACAATTAGATTCTTGCAGAATATAACAATTCATCAAACATAATTCACAAAAGTAACTGAAACCACCTGTTTCCACTTCCTCCTTAGAAAAGAGAGTACTGCGACGTATAAAGCACAGGGTAGTGAATATGGCAAGTCCTGAAGATGAATCATGGTAAAACATGGCCACACAGAACCTGTGCAGCAGAGAAATGGCACATTCCCTTCTTTTTCACTTCAAATCCAAGTATTTGTGTTCACTATCTTTTGTATCGCTTCAGCTGCTAGACAATAAACCTCACCTACTAGAAACCTGGCCCCAGATTATCTGTGCCGTAGGATTTTATTAGGTTTTTAGAGTTCTTTCCAGGCTTTATATTGACTTGTGTTTAGTTTGGAATCTAATGATGAAAACAGCCACGGGTTCTCACTGAAGAGCACAAAATACATTTTATCCTCACTCCAGCTGAGGAAGTAATGAAAGCTGCCATTGCAAAATCTTCCATTTCTGGTGTTCTCCTGTTTATGTACAAGGAATACTGGTGTTAAACAGTGCTTTACCCCGTGAGTGCCCTGTCAGTTCACGCTGACTTCATCTGTATATTCACTGAGTAATTTGTATCTCTGGCCAGCAGATGATGCATTCATTCTGTGTGGTCTCCCCTGTGGCTGATGGATACTGAGGTGTTCTGAAGCTTTCCTCTCCTCACATCCTTTGAAACACTCTAAAGAACATCTTCAGGTATCAGTCTGATACCTGAAAAAAGCTCTTATTGTCACTTCTGCCTTTATGATGACACTTGTTTCAGGAATGCTTTTGGCCCTACCTAAAATAGGTGTCCCTACTCGTGTGCTCCTGAAACTGCAGCTGGTTGTTGCCCTGATATTTAAAGACACTATGTCTCCAAATAGAAAGACCTCATTATTTATACTCTTTATCTTTTGTTATTTTAATTAACCTAACAGAATGAAAAAAAGTAAAAGAAAAATGGAAAAAGCCTTGGCCAGGTCCTCAGCTGGCAAAACTTCAGGAAACTTGCATCAGTTTATGGGGTGAGGCCTTCAGATGCTGCAGAAATTTCCTCTGAGAAGGCTGTATGCTATATACAATATGTATGTTATGGCTTGCTCTACAGTAGCTGCTGATAGGTCATTAAAAAGCACTGTGAGCAATTCAGGTAACTAACTTTATTATACATTTGTACTTCTGAATCTTCTGTTCACGTGCAATTATGATGTCCTTTGATTGACATTTATGTTGTCAACACTTGCTCTGCAGCATGCATAGTTGAATAAGCATTAATGTCACAAAATCTGGTTTTAATTTCTGCTTGAAAACCACAGTTATCCAGCCTTCTTTGTTACTGTAGTGTTGGCGTGATGTAGAGACACTGGAGCTTGTTTTACTAGATGGTGGAATGAATTTGTGATCTCCAGAGCTAGTTTCCCTTCAGTTCTCCTGCAACACGAAGGTGACTCAATGGTGTTGGTATCCGTTGTAGCTCTGCAGAGAGTGTTTGTCTGGTGTCCCTTTGCAGACCTGTTCAGGTTTCCCCTAGGGGGACAAAGCAGTTGTCAGTGAAGTGACATATGCTTGAACTAGAAGCACATGGCATCTGTAAAACTTCCATCCCTAATGGCTTGGCAGTGGATCATTTGATAATTAAGGATGAAAGCAACAGATGTTACACATTCAAGCACCTGGATAAAGAAATGAAAACCTGAAAAATATATATATTATTTTGACAAAGCAAAATGGTGAAACTTGGATTTGTCTGTGATGTCCCAACCTATTCAGATAAGGTGCTGCTTAATTTTAAATGGAAATATGGCTTGGCATAACATGACAAAACCATAAAGGCCCTTGTGGCTGTGTTACATCTGGGTCAGATGTATTTGATGTTCTTACTTTGATCTCCTGTGTAATCAGTGTGTTTTCAGCTTAGATCTTGAATCCACGTCTCTTGTAAACAAGAACAATTCCCAGACCTTTTGATCTGCAAAATGACTCATTCTTCCACAACTCTAGTCCAGGACAGCAGAGAGAAGTGATTCCTGTTCCTAGGGGTTTCTTTGACACGCTCCTCTGAGACATATAAAGCTCTCTTCTAAAAAAATTAAAGGGGCTGAACAAGTTTTGTACTGGACCTCTTGGAGCTTTTTCTTTGATATTCTTCCTATGATTTTCATCAGGACTTTAAAAATTTGCGTAAAGTTCTCTGTGATAACTGGATTAATTGACTGCATTACCTGGGAGTTAATAAAGAAACTGGGAGTGTAAATTAAGAAAGGAAATAATAGATGGTATAGAGACTGATGGATTGTGAAGGAAGCAAAGGAACTGTGGGCAAGGACCAGGCAAGTTCAAGATATGGTTGGACAGAAGGTGAAGAGCAGAGGGACAAGGACTCAAGGATAGGTGGAGCTTTGAGATGCACTAGACAAGGACATGAAGACAGAGACTGAGGTTCCCAGGGCAAGGGTATTGTGACTGGCTGATGAGTTTGAAGGAGAAGTTAGAAATCTGGACTCCTTGGGTCAAGACCTGTGGGTTGGGAGAAGCGATGAGAGGTAGGTGAGAGCTGTGTGAGTGGTCCGTGGCAGGGGGAGGAGAACTGACTCAAGGGGTAAATAGGAGCAAGCCTTAGAGGCGGGAACGTAGAAAAGACAAGACTGAGGCCAGCTCAGAGGGAGGGGAAAAACAGGTGGGAGGTGGTGACCACTAAGAACATACTCTTCGCCACACTCCTAACCTTCACCATTCATCCATGTTCAGAAAAACATCTTTTTCCCACTTGTCTCTATCCCATTGGCCCTGTGAGTACTAAATAAGACATGAATCTTGCTAAAAATAGGATGAGATCATGTAAGGAAAGGCAATGCCAATGCATTTACAGAAATCTGAATTACAATAATCTTTTTTGATGGTGCGTTTTGACTTTTCAAAACACCCTTAATAGTAATCTTTTAAGACACATTTTTCCATTTTGAGATAGAAACATTTCTACCTAATCTATGGGGACATTAGGCATGATTTCTATTTCTGTCTGCTTCCTCTATTGTGCTTCTCTTGTGTGATATACTCAGGATAGTGGGCAGTAGCAGTAGCTGTGAGCTATTTTTGGCAAATAATACTAGGGATCTGAGCAATGGATCATGTGTTAGAGGCAGAAGAGGATTCTGTAGAAAGTATTTCATTAGGTGCTATTAAAAATATGTAACTCATAAATATTGTGAGATGCAACAACCTCCCAGGATGGCAAGGCATGAAACTTGATTGCATGTAAGCAAAAAGAAACAGAAAGCAGTGGCACATTTTTCTAATTGACGGGTGCCATCCACCTTCTAAACTGCTTATTTTGGCACAAAGTCACTACAGCCACAAATCTTATTTTTGACTTCAATTTCCCTGTTAAATTTCTTTCTGTTTCTTGTGTTCTCTCAACCAGAGGAAAAGCAGGTGTCTATGCATTTTTATCTCATTTCTTTAACTTCATGTGGTTTTTACCCGAAAAGCACTTCCTGAGAGCCAATTTGGAAAACTTGCTGTGACAGGTCATCTCTGAGTGTTTCAGCATTCTGGCTATCTGGGACCTCCAGCATCCCACAAGGTCATAGAAAACCAGGCTGATGAGTATTCCTGGCATGGCTTTCACATCACGCTTAAAATATGCAATGTGGGCCATGTCAAGACACCCCCATTGCCCTTTCCTTACTAAAGGTGCCACTGGCTCATCAGGCCATTTTTAGCTTTTGGCTAGAAAACCGCTGGGGTTTACTGAAAGGTGCTGGGAGTTCCCCTGGTGTTTTCCGTTGGAGAAACCTACATCCTGTTATTGGGGTGCTTTTCCTCTTCCCTTTGCAAAGTGTTCAGGAATGTGATGTTTATCTGTTCCAAACTCTTTCTGTCTTGTGTCTGTTTACAAGTAAGTGCCTAAATAAAAGGGAAAATGGCACTAAGAAATGTGTATGTACATGTAAGTGTACGCATGTGTATAAATGTATTAAACACCTTGTGATTGATCCCAAAAAGCTCATCCTTCAGGCCTAAAACATTGAAAATTTCTTGCTTCTGCCCAAATTTACCTATTTCTATGCAACATATATGTGAGTGTCTACCTGTTGATTTCACTGTGTTACGTGTACCTGTGTGGACCCGACCTTTGGTCTTTTAAAAATGCTGGTGACATGTCTCTGGTGTCAGACAGCCACTAGAGGGGACTGCGACCCTGTGCTGGAGAAGCTGGATTTAGGGGCTTCTGAGCATGGGCTCTCTGTTGCTAATACGTATTTGTTTAACGTTTTTGTTGCCAGGTCTGGCGTGTGTCTGTGATAAGTCCGTCCCAGGCAGGAGGCAGGTTGTGCCTGGAGCTTTCCCTTTCACCCAGTTGGAAGATGATGGTGTTTCTGGCAGCGGCTCTGCGGGTGAGAGGCGGATGGGGAGGGAGGCTGCTGCCCTCCTGTTAACATCTGACCGCATGGTGGAAGGGAAAGGTGGTCCCAAGACCCCTGCTGCCCCCCTGGGACATTTTATTCAAGAGATTTACAAGTACTAGAGTGACGTGTTTGGTGTGAGACTGCTGGGTTCACAAGGAAACCCGGTAAGAAAAGGAAATCTGGCCAGGCAAAAGTTTGATCCATACACATCCCCGACCCCCACATCCATAACACCAAGACAGAAGCATATGCATGTCTGGCCGCACAAGAAACCTGTCTGGCGATAATTCTTTAAATGATAAAGAAATAACCATTTAGGATTTTATGGAAATAAGAAAGCTTAAAATATGTGTGTGTTATTTATATATAGTTGGGATATAGTGATCCATCATACAGTTATGATAGCTATTCAGGAAGAGTCAGTGGATAAAGTAAACTTGGACAACAAGTATCCTGGCATAGTTGAGATACCTGGTTCATGTCCACTGTTGCTTCCATGTCCTGTAAGTTTGTTACAGAGACATGTGACAGCTTACAAGAATAAACCCATGTTGATGAAGTAATTTTGCTTCCCTTGGAACAAAAAGAAGGCCTCTGAGCTCAGAGATATGGTAGTAACAATATTAATACCTTTCTGATTTTTTTTTCATGATAAATACTACCGACTTTTCCTCTTGAGGCTTTCCCTATTACAGCTGGGTACTGTGCAAAGTCTCTGGTCCAAAGATGCCAAAAGCCTTCTCACCTTCCCAATTCCTCCCAGTTTGCTTTATTGTACTTTCATGGTATACTGTTCCCTTAAGGCTTCCCAAAGCGCCCAAATGCCTTGAATTCTTTTGGGGGTAGTCCGGTGTGATGGCCAGTGGAATCAATTAGAAATGTTTCACTGACTTCAGGCAATTCATGTAAAGCTTCTATCCTGCTCTAAAAATTGTAGTTTTTATCTTATGTTTTCAAGCATTTGTGAGATGGGGAAGAGTGCTGATTAGATTGCAATAAGCTTCCAGCTGTGAACCACCACAGGTACTGTCATGAGAGTGGCTTTAATTTATACAACTGCCTGAGCATGTGGCAGTTGACTCTCAAAGTCTCAGTTGAACAGCAAAGCACCTTCAATGCTCTCAGAGAGTACTGGAGTTTTGTTTGCTTATAAAAATCAATTTGAAGACTTCTTCATCTCAGCTCTGGCTGAGTTTGATCCATGTGATAGATGAGGTGTCTGACCTTGAAGCTTTCAAAGGATTTGGCTTAACCATGGAAGCACATGATGTACAGAGGTAGCGGGTTAGAGATTCCCAACCGGGAGCTGGCTGAGCTGGTATGTAGGAGCCTCTCAGCTGGGGAAAGGAACACACAAGCAGGGGTATGAATTCTCTCTGGCTTGTGCATGTCTAATCTGAGATATTTGCAGAGAAAAAAAGGCACTGGAGAATCTGCAAGATTATTTAGTAGTTTCTCAGAAACAAGATGATATAAGAAGATCAGCTGGAAATCCCTTTTCTTAAAAAAACCCAAACAACTCAAAACCAAGCAGGCAGGCAGGCAGGCAATTGCAGGTCAAAAGTGTGGAGTTATTATAGACTGCAGCAAATTGAGAAAGGGGAAAGTGAGGACAGCCTAGAAACAACTCATTTAAAAACAATAGGAGAGGGAATCCCCTGAGCTCCAATTTGTAAGGAAGTGTCAGGAGACAGGAAGCAAGAACTGTGCTTCAACCACAGTGAGAAATAGGGCTTTTATGGCTTTTCATGGTCACCCAAGGTCTCTGTGAGGTGACTTGTTTTAAACACTGGTGGTGACTGAGGTGAATCACCCAGGTAGGAGGAGAGCAAAAACTCCATATTCTCTCAAACCACATCCTGGCTGCTCAAATCCAGCTGGGAATCTGATATTCCATGCACATTCAGGGAATCCCACATATTGTCGTTTTCTCTTTCCTGACAGTGTCTCAGAGGTATCAGGTGTGATGACGGCTTTAAACTTACACCAGCCTCACTACAAAACAGATTATGAGTAACCAGGATATGGTAAAAAAGTTTCAGCTCCTGTTTTGAGCAGGTGATTAAGTGCTTTATAGCCTGTGCTGTGCACACCAGAACCCATCCTACTCATATTCACACTAAGCAACATACACCATTTCCCTTTTCCCACTTATTTATCTTTGCGAGTTTTTATTGGGTTCTTTGCTGCTTGGTTACAGGTTTGTGTTGGACTGTGAATAATTGCTTCGCTTGTTTTTTCTTGCTTGTTTGGCCTAATTGATCTTAATGATTTAAAATATATATTTTTTTTTAATCCAAATGAGTATAAGAAAGAATAAAAGTGCCTGCAGATCAGGTTGATTTTACTGTCCTCATTTTCACCAGCTGTTTGACTTATTCTGCCATGAAGGACCAGTCATCAGCATTTGTGTCTGCACACACACACGTACGCACATGCAGATACAATGAACTCTTTCATAGTCAGGCTTTGCCAGTAAATGGAGAGTAATGTCGAGTGCCTGCTGCTCTCCTGTTCCTACAATTAGTGTGGATTTGATTGTATATGCTTTTGAATGCTGCCTGGAAGGTGCTTCGTGACCTCGGATGTCACTCAACATCCCTCTCCCATCTGATGGTGAAGTACTGAGCTGCTGGAACGTCTCTGTGTGAAGTAGATTTCAGACTCTCTGAAAAAGATGCTTTTTATTCAAAAATTCTTTATAAGCATACTCCAGTAAACATTCCCTTCAGTTTAGACAAGGGTATGAAAGGCTTCACTTAACAGTATTGCTGAGGTCGTGTAGTAGTGAAAAATGTAGGAGCCCGAGCATTTGTTTATAGCAGGTTTTTTAGCAGGTTGAAAGTAAAAAGTATAAAAGAATATCAGTGCATATAAATACCCTGTATCTACATTTTATAGTGCAATATTTCAAGAAAAATCAAATTCAACACAAATTTTGTTCTTTAAATATAAATGCCAATTTACAAGCAACGTTTTAGCCAAAACATATCACTGTGGAAAGGCAAGGGCTCTCTTGCTTACCATGTCTCTCCAAATCACCTGCAATGAGTTGCACAGACATGTATAAACTAAGCCCAAATTAATAATTTTGTAGGTACATTGCAAAGCTCAGTTTTTATAACTGATGTTCATAAGGGGCTGGACGGTGAGAAATGCCCCAGGTAGTCGAGGACATAAATGTCAGGCACACTATCATGCTAGTAAAATGTGTATATGGAATAGAATTTGCATATTTGGCGCTGTTTATTTTTTACTTCCATAGAAGCATTGAGGATAGCCATATCATATCAGCCAAATCTCGTAAAATTGGCTCCTGCCTTGCACTGGCATGCTGTAAAACGTGTCTTTTAAATCCTAGCAGTGGTCTCCCTTCTGCTCTGTAAGTACAATGCCAGCTGCCACCAGTCAACCTGATCTTGCCCACTTGCAGAGCGGTCACTGAGTAGGAGGAAGGCCATAATGCTGAGCAGCAGCTGGGATAAACACGTACCCAGCCTGGAGCCAAGACAACATTGCTGTGGATTTTTCAAAGCATAGTGGCTGCTCTGACTAAAGCTGTCTGGGACCTGGATATGCACCTCCTAATAGAGCTGAAGACACAAATGGGGGGTGTGTTTTTAATGCTTGTGAATCTAATAGCTGTGATCTCGTACCCTGCCTGATCATTTGGGAATGGGGGGTCACTGGTAGTTAAAACCATATGTGTAATGCGTGCAAAGCGATAAGAAAATGCGATGGAAACATATATTCATTACATGAACAAATATGGTAGGAACAAAGTTCATCTTACAGAATTTGCTCAAAATAGTTAGTTATTTAAATCCCTAATGTCAAAGTTCAACTTTATTTCATCCTTGCTTAGGCTCATGTGCATCTGGATTCGGTTATCTAAATGTAGGTCCTGTGTAATTTTAAATCCTAGTGAGACATCTCACCTGCTGTTCCAAAAAACTTAAAATCTTTTGCAAATTCAGTGTATGTGCTAGCCCTGTGAGGATGCCCCAAAGGATTTGAGTACCTAAGTACTTGAAAGTAGCGCAAGACACCTACAAGTATTCCTTGAATACTTTAAACAC
The DNA here is from genome assembly GCA_013400555.1 of Jacana jacana. Taxonomy (NCBI): domain Eukaryota; kingdom Metazoa; phylum Chordata; class Aves; order Charadriiformes; family Jacanidae; genus Jacana; species Jacana jacana. Next base: position 9,578 of record VZTM01017389.1, on the reverse strand, counting down.
TTTTGACGCCAAAACCTAATTATCTTAATCCAGTGCTAACTCCCACTCCTAAAATTCAGTGACATCAGTTCCAATCAACAAACCTCAAAACTTCAGTTTCGTAATTGTCCATCAATATGCTTGCACTCGTAACTAGAAGATCAGTATCACACTGATTTAGTAATGATGAAGACTTTGGACAGGACTAACAGGCTTATGCTGAGATGAAAGACAGCAGATCTAATTACTATTCTTTGAAAATATGAAGGAGTTAGATTTTTGCTTCCTTGGATGGCTCAGGGACCAGGGAGCCTCACAACTCTTCAAATTTGGAAAGTAAAAAATATTGCTTTATGAATACTGATGAACAGAACAACACTCAGTATTCTCACACATAATAAGCTGTCATCAGTTACTGAATCCAATCTGGAAGCTGGAGAAGTTACCGTCGTCCTCTCTGGAACCTGTATTATTTATGTAATGCAGCATTTCATCCAGCCATGCTGCAAGGTCTCCTTGAGCCTCATGTTTGTTCTGAAATATGGCAGTTTGTGATTGTTAGCAAAAATGAAGTTTGAGAGTCCCCCCTGGGAATGGGACCATCTGCTGTTATGAACTCATGGATAATGGCCACTCACATGAAGGAGTAAAGCCTTGCCTGCATGAGAAGTCCTCTCCTACACAGCCATGTTAGTAAGGCACACCAGTGCAGATGCAGCATATTCTGATTGAGATTTGTTTGTTTGTTTGTTTGTTTGTTTAAGGGAAACTTTATGGTTTTGAAGCCCTTTTGTGTCTCCTCTCCATTGGCATGATACTTGACTATATGTGAGGTTTAGTGTGGTCTGGAAAATTTGTGATTTCACTGCATGCTTGCTTCTCCAGGTCAATGATGAAGATATTAAAGAAAACTCTTTCCAGCATCTGTACTTGGGAATACTACAATATTTTCTCCTTCTTGTAAGTAAAGCCCAGTTTCTTGCTTCCTTTCTCTTAACCAGCTCTCAAACAATTAAATAATGTTTCCTCCAGAACAGTGGCATCTTGATCTTGGTAACCTCTGGTGGGGAAGAGCTTTTAGTTAGTTTTTCTGTACTACTGTTTATGTTATTACATATTTGTTTATTCTGACTTTAATTAAAAGGGTCAGATTTTCATGGCAGACACTATCTCTTGATACTGTGTGAACGTAGCACAGACCAACACTCTCCAAGCAGTCCAGATATTTTTTTTCATATTACTGGCAGATGATCAGCTCCCACTAAAGGATTTTTAGATGCTGTGCTGTAAAACTTTCATAAACCTTAGAGCTGCCCAGATGCGGTCCCTGGGGTGTGGACATAGACTAAGTTTTCATAAGAAAGTACAAAAAACACCTCAGGACCTTCTGTTCCAAACATGAACATGGCCGCTGGAGTTTACCTCATTACTTTGCGATGACTATGGCAATTTCCAGCTTGAGCTAAATACGATCTAAGAACATTAATTTGTCACTAAACGGAGTGCTACTTGTCATCTCTGTGTCACCACTGAATATTGTGTCTGTTTGGGACGATGTGTGATAGAATATGCTTCATGGTGTCAAATAAGCTGTAACTTTTCCTTCTACTGCGTCATTTCCTGACCCAAAGACTTTGACATGAGAAGAGTCTTCTGCTTTTATCACCCATCCTTTTATTGTATTGGTATGTTCTGGATACTTGGGCAACTAATTACAGGTTTGGTACAGTGGTTGGTTTCTGGGGATCAGCCCTATTTGTATACAAAAGCAGTTACCCAAACTTACCACTCTAATGCCTGGGAGCAGCCACACTTTAACAAAGCTTGTTACCAGTTAATCCAACCAGACATACAGGTGAAAGACTATTCCACACTAGCTTTTACACTTATTGGAGAATGCCTCAGTTTGATTTTACTGTTTTATTTTAGACCATTAAGTCTGTAGTAACTGATGCCATTGGTTATAGGGAATTAAACCTTTAACTTAAAAAATAAGTTTTGAGCTATGAAGTATAAGGTATATATTTCTATTTTGCTTTGGGTATTTTATAGGAGGCATCAGTCTCTTCTTCTGAAATGTTTCTGATTTATTGTTATGGAAAAAATACACCTCTGATTTTGTAAAATGGGGCAAAAGATATTGTTTTACCTTTACAGAACTTAGGGATGGATGGAGCAGTTTACTGAAGCATCTTCAAAAATACTTAATCTTGGCACAGAAAGAAAGGAAAGATTTAGCCTATTGTAAAATGCAGGGGCTTTAACCCTTACATAACTGTGTACCTATATAAATATAGCAATGGAAAAGCAGTATTTCCTAACAAAACACACATGCGCTCTGTGGTTTCTAACAATGCATTGCCTCATTATCCAAATATCTGCAAGCTTCACGTTATTTAATGTTTTCTCTCATAACATCCCTACTAAGGAGAGAATGCCTCTGTTCTCTTTCAGCAGAGAGAGAACCGGGAGAGAGTTCAAAGCGTTGCTTTACAAAGATCATTGCACTGAACTTGAATGCCTGAACCCAAACATGACTTTGTTCCAGCACAAACTGCTGTGGCTCCGACCTATGTGCTGTGGTCCTTAGCCCTCCTTACTGTGGGGAAAGGCAACGTTCAGGAGAGAATACATCTGTGTAACACCACAAGCAGTCATACAGATAGGTACAGCTATAACTGTATAGCTCTGCTAATGCAGGCATCAGTCCTGGCTAATAAGAAGCAGTGTCAGCTGGTCCACACAGGCTTCACAGATTGTAGTACCTGAGCCAGGCTGTTCAGAACGTGCTTGGGTGCCTCCTTGTACTTGCAGAGGTGGTCAAGGCTCTGTGGCTGGTGCCTCGAGGCATTGCTGTCATAGCTAGTGCAGCTTTCTGGCTTCTGTCTTAAATCTAAGCCAATTTGGGAGCAAATTAGATGCATCTAGCACACACTGGGGATACCAAGTTCAGCACAGAGCAAAACAGTAATTTCCAAATGGCAGCTAAAGAACACAGTGACAGTACTGCGCTTCATTTCTATCAAGTTTAGAAATGTCAATAAAAAAGGGGAGATCTGGTTTAATATTCCACTCATCCTAATAAGGTTCAGATTGTCCTTCCCAGGAGACTCTGGCACTCCACAGAAAAGCCTGTGGTGATGGTCATCTACTCTACAGGCAAAACGTGAGACTGATGGGAACACAGAAAGAAAAAAGAGTCTAATTCTGTGGGTGACTATTTATAGGCAAATCCTTGGCAAGGGGGAAATCTTGATTCTGCTTCCCACTCCCATGTCAGTGTGTGCACTTGATCCAATGACCTTTAATGAGCTGAATTCAACAGAACATGACAAGGGTTTTACGTTGTAGGAGGTAATCATGGGCAAAGGGTAGAATGGAGCAATGTTAATCAACAGTCACCATGACCGCTAAGTTGTTTCTCTTGGTCAGTGCTGGAGATTGCTGCTAAAATACTGCCAGTAGTGTCTTCTAACAGGAAAAACAGGAGAGGGTGGGGAGGAGTTTTACAGCATACAAGTGGGGTGAGTGCAATAGGTTAGCAAATTGCTTGGCATGAAAGCAAGTGCTAGGAGTGCTGGAAGACAGAGCTATTGCTGCTGCTGGGGGTGGTGTCACAGAACAAATAGGAAACAAGAGATGAGAAGGAGCTGTGTCATGTAGGGTGTTTGCAGAGAGAGCGCTGTGCCAACATGAGGAACAGCATGGTGGGGAATCAGAGTCATCTTTCCTTGTTCCTTGAAGTGAAAAATGAGAATAGCAATCTTCACAGACACCTAATCTTTCTTTTACTCAGTGTATATATAGTTTTAATTGAAAGCTGCATGCCTTCCAGGCCGGGTCATGTAATGGTAGTACTTCTGCTCTCTCCCCTCAGTGTTGGTCCATTTGAAAAGGGAAGGATCTAGCCATGAGGCTGCTACCCAAACTGGTGGTTTCTTGACATTTGGGACCTCACTACCAAGGCTGTTACCACAGCTTCTGTTTGTCCCTGCAACCCCCTGCCCAGATACAGCATGTGAGAAGCTTCGTTCTTGTGCCAAGGACATGCAGGTGACTGGTACTGCTGCAGGGCAGCAGTGTGGGAGGGTGGGCAAGCATCATCTGAGTGGTTATCAAGGTGTAAAGCTGGATACTTTGTATGGCTGCATGAACTCAAAGTTATTGTTTCTGGATGGAAGGATTATGCTTGGACCTGTCCACATTTTAACAAGTCCTTCAAAACAGATGCTTATCTTGAAAAGATTTGAAGATATTTCAGCAATTAAGGTGGGTGATGTTTAAGATTTACTGTTTTCATACCAGACCATGTTCATGGTGCTAAGTACATTCTGGTCTCTGGTCTCTGGTCTCTGTTAAGAAACCAGAGGGAATGAGGGGTCTGCTGTGAAGTCATTGAGTTTCCTATTTGTTCTTCTTCAGATTTGTTTCCCTTCTTCACTGGGACAGGAGAGGTATTTTTTAGTGTTGAATTTTAATTCTTAGTTCTTTTAAGTCAGATTTCAAGACTGCAGAAATCCAGGTTCATCTTTACAGCTCCAGGCTAGAAGAGAAAAGAATGCTTTAGGCACAAAAGCAAGCAAATCAGTCAGTCAATCAAATGGTTAGGGTCCTTCTTCGATAGGCAAATAATCCATAAAACATCATGTCAAATATTTTAAATAAATGATCTCCCCTTAGTTCAGGGACTAGTGCAGTGTGTGCTGGCATTTGTCTTTACGCAGGATAATATTGCTCACAAGAACAGGAGACTTTAATGAAGAATTTTGGCAGTGTCTTCAGTTATAGTCAGCTGTCGTTTATCTATGATCATAGCGGCATGACAAGTTTTTCTGTGTATTCTAGACACTTTCAGAGGACATTAGAAAGATATTCAAGTTGGGTGAGAGATGCAATACCAAATGAGGACAGGATTTTGAAATCTAGGGATTAAGGGAAGGGATATGTATAATGACTAGAAAGGTCCTATCTCCAAACTGCCAATCATTGGTTAAACACAATTTAAACCAGTTTCCTCTTGGTTGGTGGGCACTGAATACTGATCCAGCAATATGAAAATGGGTCATCCTGCCAATTATTCAAAACCTTGCTAAATAGCAAACACAAGGCTGAAATGTTATGAAGTATTAGGATTTGTCATTTTCCAACTTTTATATGAAGAATACCTGGGGTTGTTGTCTTAGAAAAGTTACAAAAAACAAGATTTTCTCTTACCATCACACTTGAAACTCTTTACAATGCCTCTCCTAAAATATGTCAGATCAGTCATTCTGAATCTTTGAGTTATAGAACAGACTTGACTCTTTCTGTGTACTTTATTTCTTAAATATTCAATAATCAAAAAGTAATTAAACTTCACAATTTTAAAATAATTCAATACAGAGAAGCACTAAATTTACTTCAGGAATATTTTCAAAGCTCACTATGAAATTGGATTTCAGTATCTTTTTTTTTTTTTCTTTCTCTATTAAAAATGTGTCTAAGTGTAGAAAAATACTGGGAATTAAAGCAAGTAGTTGTACAGTAGGTCCGGCAGTGAACAGCTGAAGCAGTAAGTTAGACATCGAAAAAGACAGCATTTCATTTCTGGTTTAGTTATGTATGCAAATGTTGCAATGGTACATGCTTAAGAGAGCCTTAAACTGCTTCTGCATGAAAGCTATGTCTACAAAACATAATACCCCACTAGACACAGATGTTGGCTTCGGCGTAGAAACAGTATATTGCTATGAACACTACACTGAGCCCAAACTAACTCCACTTCTAGCTTGGGTTCTGGGCTGCACAACCATCATTGCTCTAGTTGTGCTCTCCTGGCTGCAAGGATCAGCTACATGGTGGCTTTGTGCTGAGCACCCTGGTGCACTACTGATGGTGTTTCCTGAGTGCTCTGCTGATCTTAGATCTTGCTGCACAGCTCCACTTACCTCTTGGTTGCGATGTGCCAAAGAATGGACAAGAAAGAGAACTTTTCTGGGCTTTGTTTTGTTGCCAATTGTTTTTGAGGGTTTTATAGACAATTTGGCCTCAGCTTATGGTGAACAGTGGTGAAGGACATCTCCACGACTCACTGGCTGCATGTGGATACCCGATCTTCCCATATAATTATGCAGTGGTCGCTCATTATTATTAGCATATTAGCTGTTCTTCCTTGCTTTACAATTTGGCTAGTCAGAGATTTTTAAAAATAGACCATCTTAAAAACCACAGTGCATCAGAGGGGACTAACTGTCTTCTTTCTTTCAACTTTGAATGAATCATGCAGTTAATCATGGACACTTAGAAGGCTGTATTTCCAAATATCAGGCAGCTATTTAAAACCTGTGATCAGCTGTCATTTGTGTCCTGATGGAGGCTGGATGGCTCTGAAATGTTGACAAATGCACTATTTGAAAATAAAAGCAAGTTATAACACACCAGACTGCAAGCATCTGTACTGTGAAGGCTGGATGCAAAGCTTAGAAAGGAATGCAGAGTGGGATTGCATGCTGACAGTTCTCAGGAGTTTTTATTCAAAAGTTTCATTTAGGGTGATTTAAGATCTCCATGAGCAATGCCAGCAAAATAAATAAATAAATGCAGACAGTCTATGAACATGCAGCTATTGTGGGAGAATGACAAAAAAATACCCACATATCACTTTCTAAGGAGGTCCCAGCTTGTTCACTACCTCGCTGTGACAGGCTCTGTGGGCTTCTGAAGTGGTATTAACGCCACGCACTTGATTCCTGATGGTGTACAGATGTGACATCCCTAAACACTTGCAAGTGTGTGTCTGTGTGCACACATGCAGATGTGTGCATTCCCATACCTCTGTGATTCTGTGTGTGAGAACAATTTGTTAATGGGAGAATAACCAGCATGGAGGACCACCTAAAAGCTGAGGTGGCAAGGAAGGGAAAAAGAAGAAGACATAGCCATTGCCTGGTACCTTCTCCCTTATCTCCTGCCCCAGAAGCCCCCTTTGGGAGAGTCCTCTGTGCCTAGTTACATTCCAGTGAGGTTAAGGTCAGCATTATTGCAGTGAAGAGAACTGTGGGGTACCTCCTCATCTTTCTGTCCTTCACAGAGTAGCTCATGTGCCTGAATCACTCTGCCACTGATGATGCAAAGGTTGTAGTAGCCCCCTTTGCCACGGACTATTAGAAGATCCCATGACTATTCAGATGACCTCTAGTTATGCAGATCCTTCTCTAAGGGTGTTTGAATATCTCATCACACCTCAGAAATGGCTCTTTCTCTTTATCTCAGTACATTGCCATAGAAATGTTTTAAGGAATGTATAGGAACAGGATATTTGTCCAGTGATAAATTTCAGACTATTTTTCCAACCAGCCAGTGGCTTACCAAGGTGGACATAGTGTCTTTGCCTTTAGCTCTCTTTCATTTATTTTTCTTCCATAAATTTGTCTAAATGATTTTTGATCCCATGACAACATTTAACATCTACTCTAACTTGAGACAAAAAAAAAATAAATTAATAGATCTGTAGCTTGACAAAATCAAGAGAGAGTGGGCAGATCTCAGTGGATGTTTTAAAAGGCTTATGACACATCCCCCTTTCTTTCTTTCACAGTCTCATGGCATCCATTTGCTTCTCCCATCTTAAAACGTATTTCTATTCCCTCGGTGTTAATCAGTTATCAGATTTCATCAAAGTGGCAGCAATGATACAGTACTGGATATATTGATTTCTTTGTCTCAGTCTTCATCTTTTATATATGAAAAGATCTGTATGATCTGTTAAACAGGGAGGTATAGCTTAGGGAAGATCATGGGATTAATACTATGGCCTGGTGGGTGATACATTCATCTGTGTAGGTAAGAAATTTCTTCTGGTCTTGGAGGAGTTTTTCAATATGTTATACCACAGAAGTGATTAAGAGAGAAGTGATTAAGAGATGCATTTATGCTTAGGGAAAAATGTCCTTGATGATGGGGATTTAAATATCATGCACAGACTTGAACCTGCCACATCCCACGGATGTCCTAGGTGAGTACTATTATCTTTTGGCTTATACAAATACACCATCATAGTCATATTACGAATCTTGTACCCCCTATGTTTTTTTCCCAGGTGACAGCAATAAGAAAATCAACACAACCTGCAATATCTCCTGTCAGCAAATAAGTCACTACTGTAGGAGACCACACAGCATGATTCTTAGGAACACAAGCAGATCAGCAATTGTAGAGGATAGACCTTTGAGGTTTTAATTTCTTCAGCTTTTTCTTGCTTACCATTATAATATCAATTAAGTTGGTGTTAATGTATACTACAGCATCATCTGGATTAAACTAAGCAGTTGTCTTTTATATTGCAAGCTCTTGCAATCATAAAATCATAGAATGGCCCAGACCAGAAGGGACCTCTAGGGTCATCTAGTCCAACCTCCCCACAGTCAGCAGGGGAGACCAACTAGACCAGGTTCCCAGGGCTTCGTTGAGCCTTACCTTGAATATCTTCAGGAAAGGGGCTTCAACCACCTCCCTGGGAAACCTGCTTCAGTGGTCCACCACCCTCAGAGTAAAGAACCTATTCCTAATATCCAATCTAAATCTGCTCTTCTCCAGCTTGAAGCCCTTGTCCCTTGTCCTGTCACTGCAGGCCTTTGTAAACAGACCCTCCCCAGCCTTCTGGTAGGCTCCCTTCAGGTACTAGGAGGCTGCTCTTAGGTCTCCCCAGAGCCTCCTCCAGGCTGAACAACCCCAGCTCATCATAGCATCCGGGGCTCCAACCCCCTGATCATTTTCATGGCCCTCCTCTGGACCTGCTCCATCAGGTCGATGTCCTTCTTGTATTGAGGGTTCCAGACATGCACACAGTACTCCAGGTGAGTTCTCAGCAGAGCAGAGCAAAGTGGCAGAATCACCTCTCTGGATCTGCTGGCAACACACCTTTTGATGCAGCCCAGGATGTGATTGCCCTTCTGGGCTGCAAGTGCACAGAAGGTGCACTTCTGAGGATTTCTGAAAGAGGGTATATGAGAGGATATTTGAGTTTATTAGCTCATCTGGTTTTACAAAAGAGTTAAAAACTCCAGCATTTTGCATTTTAATTGGGAAAAATCTGAATTAATCTTTGATGATCTTTGTTGTAATCGGAGATTAGAGTAAAATTCTGTGATGTCACTCTAGATTTTTAGCCTCTCTACTTTGGCCCTTTCTTGTGTGTTCCCCCTGCTGTAAAACCTAAAACCAGATGGAAACTTCCTGGTACTGGGACCACATGTTCCATTTAGAGTGTAGCACAGTGACACCTATGAGACACGAATTGCAAAGTATAACTGTAATAATAGCTGACACTCCAGAAACTCTGCAGGAGTCAACCAGATTTTCTTTTCCAGACTTTTTTCTCCTCTTCCAGTGTTTGCTTTTGAAGTGTTTGTGTTAAGCCCTGACATAATGCAAAAATAATCTTCTCATTTGATAAAAGAAACAGTTTCTGGATATCAGAGAAAGTTATAGTAATTAATGTTGTGGTTTTGACCAATCAGACAGATGATGACTCTACCCTCCCCCTGCTAAGAAAAAGCAAGGAGAGAAAGAGATTAAAGAGAATTAGAAGTGTAGCAAAAAACTAAACTACTTTAATGGAA
>VZTM01017383.1:75773-97245 GCA_013400555.1 Jacana jacana | reverse complement strand
AAAAAAAAAAAAAAAGAGCACAAAGGTCAGTTGGAGAAATAGCCTGTTAGGAAGAACTATTTTTCTGTAACCTTTGAGAGTCTGTGACAGTTAGCAAAAGCAAATTAAACAGTAAAAATGCTGATAAAGTAGTCTTCATTTTCTTTTTTGTATTTCACTTATTTGCAGATGTATATGAGTTAGGTTAATCAGTATCAATAAAAGATTGATTTTGTTTTGAAATTAATCTGTCTTTGTATTTATTCCTATCAGATTATTATTTTTTTTTTAATAAATGGCAGTCTTTTTCATTTTTACTTAGAATTCAATTAATAAGAAGTAAAAAAAGGAAGCTCCATGAGCACTTCTGTCTCCTGGTGCATCTAACAATTTCAATTTAAGCTAAGATCATTTCCCATAAGTTTCACAAACATAAATTTCCATAAGAGAGTTCAATAGGTAGGCATTTCTCCATGTGCAGGACCATTCAGGCTATCAGTAGGTTGCAGGTTTTTTTTTTCAGTGTCCTTTTTGACTCCTCCCTTATATCTTTTAAGCCTATTCACATTATTTGTTGTCAGTACATATACACTATTTTCGTTTTTATTAACTTTTATTGAACGGTACATTATTTCAGCGTTTCTTTATCAGTTTAACTATAAGAAGACATCTTGTCTGCCTCATTTCTGTGACATACAAAATGATTCACAAGATCTGGTAATTAATAAAAAAAGAAGTTAAGGATTTTTTTTTTTAATTTCAGATTTAGAATTATAATAATAATTTGATCACATCCTGGTTTGTTTTTGTTTTTTCCATTCCTGTAGATGAAGAATGATTTAATGTCCTGATCCTCCCTTGCCACCAGGAGAATAGATTACTATGTCATTTTTGTTTTTTTCTTCATTCACTCTTTTGGAGGAGAGGAAGGACTTATTAGCAGCCCCTTTTTTATATTCCAAGTGAAACATGGGAATCTAGACTGATTACCTAGGTTACTTGTGCTATATACATGTCACTATGGTTAAAAAAGGAAGGGCAGGTCAAATAAACAGTTCAGTTTTGCAACAAGCCTAGATGTGGTGTGGTTTGCTCACATAAATCCTCCCATTCTTTTCAGGGGAGCTTGTATGTGCTTAATAATTCACACTCTCTGGCCTTTGATATGTAAGCTCATTTTTTAACATTTTATAATTAATTATATGGTTAAGTAAGACTCTATCAATTGGAAAATTGTATTTCTTACTGTAAAAAATGTGAACCTACAGTGCATGCATGCAATGCTGGAAATTAGTGCAACTTGAACAATTTTGTGAAAAGGTTGTTTTGGAAATCAATTTTCCAGTATGTCCTCTTCTCATACATTTAGCAAAATTTTATTTCACTTATATTCCTGCCTTGCCAAGACCTGCTTCAAAGTCCACTGAATCTGATTACCACATGGTAGGGTGAACCCTTAATTTTTTCCTGTGTGAAAAGAAATACAAAGGTTTAAACCCAAAATCTAGGATATGTTGTTTATAAACTATGCAAAGCAGTTAAAAAAAAACCACAAAGCATAATAAATCAACCCCCCCAAAACCAACCACAAAACCAAGGAAAGGAATTGCTCAATTTTTGAAAGTTTAAATTGCCTGTATTGCTTTAGTTCCAAACTCAGACAGCAGCAGACTTAACTTAGAATATTTTTTCTTTAGAAATGTAAGTTAAATACTTAATGCTAATGTAGGAGAGGTTTTTGTATTTAATCTAACATACATTTTGTTATCACTTGGCTCAGTGCCTCAGGACTCTGAGCCAAAGCTGTTATACTGTAATATCCATGAGGTTCAGTTTTCTCTTTCACCTGCAATACTGTACTCTCAGTGTAATGCTAATGTGACTCCTGCAGTATAACAAAGAACCTATAATGACAGCAGCAGAGGGCCCTGAATGTCATTTACACCTATTTGCTATATCCAAGGTCAGCAAGAATGCACCTGCAAAACACTCGCACTGCACCCAGACTGGCTACAGGAAAATGGGCTATTGAGATGAGATTATTTTGAATAACAGATTTTTTTTTTCCCTTTTAAACTGAAGGTCTTTGTAGGAAAGATCACAATGAGATATTCAAAGTAAGCACGTGCATTTCTGGGGTAACAATGAAGGAGACACATTTTTGAACAATGGTAAAGAATTGGGAAAAAAAAAACATTGTAGAGGTGTATTAAACATATTTATAAATATATCGCCTGAAGCCTTGTTTCCTCATAGCATATTTCATACCCTGCTGGTTGATCACGTAATAAACCCAGCCAATTTCTTTGGAACCGATGCATCAGAAGCAGGAAGACTGATCACTGCCTTTATTGCAAAGAGAGCAGCAAGTTCTCAGCCTTGTGAAAGGAATGAAAAAGAAAACAGTGGTCTTCTGATAGTATATTTTATTAAAGTATATTGAAAGACACCGTGAGTATGTTTTAAAACATCATTATATTCCTCTCTTTTCAGTCTCTGTACTGGTCCAGAAGGACAGTCCTGACCAATAGGACCGACAAATACACAACCAACTTCAAACAACAAAGTATTTGGTGCAGCTCAAAAATAAAAGAATGAATCTCCACAGCAAAGGGGCATGGCCAGACATCTGGGAAATATTGTTGCAGTAGCAGGAACTACACATACAGTGAAGCTTGTGTAAGTCAAGAGATGCACATCATAGCCATGCATGGAACGAGCAGCTCCTGCAGGAACCCCAGTGAAGAGCTGCTCAGGCCTCCATGCTGCTGGGGCAGTAGCTGGGCATCATCTCTAGACCTTCAGTGGAGTTTCTTGTTGTTGCAGCTTCCCATCACCTGCCTGACCAAAGCTACCACCTCCTCCTCTGTCATTGCTTCAGGTTTAAACCGCTGGCCTCTGATAATCTGTATTGTCTTGTCTGGAGCAGACCATGCAGCTCCCACAAGCAGTTGAGGGTGGGCCCACATGTTGTTGTAACATCATTTAAGTTCACTGCTGTTTTCTGGAGCCTCATTTGTCTGGATTCACAAATGGGTGGGAACGAGGAGACCTTTCAGATTATAGTGTCAGGGAAATTTGGGGTCTCTGAGGATGCGAAGACTGTAGAGAGCATAAGGTACCTCCCTGTCTGCTGACCTTCCAGAAGAAAGGCCTGCAAGTCTAGGCCTAGATCTGTAGATATAGCTCTAGCCTGTAGCTTGGGGCAATAACTATAGATAAGAAGTCATTTCTAGGCAGAAAAGCTATGATAGGAAGGTTTTACTAATTATGTACTCTGCTTCTGAAAGGAGAGGTCCCACAGCAGGGAGTGAAGATTTTCTCCCTGTGTTTGTTTAAGCAGAATCAACAGTGTTATACTGGTGTCAGCTACAACACTGTGTAGTGATTTTCCCAAAATATTGCACCCTTTAGCTACCCACAACCTCTGTTCTCCCCACTTCCATGGTGGGTGCAAATTATCTTTGCTTCAGGAGCTCAGGAGCTCCTTCAGAGAGGAAACCCCCTTGAATTTATGATTAAGGTGGGTTTTAGATAGCTCTCTGCTAGTGTTTCAGTGCACTGCATTTTATCTTTCAACAGAAACATTTAGTGACAACTTCAGAGCAAATATTCATATATTCAAGCCTTTAGGTGGTTTCAGAGTACAAGCAACACAAAAAGGTAACAGAGACTTCTTGTATCTTTTCGTTTCTCTATGGACTGAAGCAGAAAAATTCAAGTGAGGCAAATCTTATCTAATCTGAAGATAAAAATTCATGAAAGGCAATCTGAAGTATATGGATTAGAATAAGATTGTAATTTAAGATTGTATTCTTCTATTCCCAGTCCAGAGCAAATTCGCACTAGGCAGTGTAGTGTTAGTATTTTCAGGTAATATATACAGGCTGGCAGAGCTATTCATGCATTTATATATAAGCAAGAAGAGCATATTTTGGGACTGCACTCATATTTTGCATGCAGTATTAATGACTACGTGATCTTTCAGTGACCATAGACTAACCAGTCTTGCACATACATGAATCAATTTGCTATCCATCAATGGTTTGGTTAGGTTTTGTTTTTTTTTGTTGGAACTAGGACAGATTTGAGGAAGGATTCCTGTTTGGAAATACAATATTCATAATATTTATTTCACCAAAATATCTAAAACCAGACACAACTGATGATCTGGTTTAGATAAAGTCCTTAGTTATATTGCATTCATCACCAACTTCCATTCACTTCTCTGTATTATTATGCTTGGCCACAGTCTGTTTCAGGTTCCAGCAGCTGGCATATGAGCTTCTGACTCTGAGTTTATCTCCATTAATGTTTCTTTGTTGCTCTTATTTTCACAGTCATAATATTATTCTCTGGAGACTGGACGTTGCCTTGCCAAATTTAATGAGGTTTTAGTCAAAACTCAGGTCTAACTTTGCTGATGGAAGAACAGTTAAATGTCTTGGGCATACCTATTTGTTGCACAGCATGTTTTCCTGAGAATTAGAGGTTTGCTTGTATCAATTACTGACTGCCCTCTTGGACCTGTTTACTTCCAAGCCCTTATGTAGATGAGTTTACTGTTTAGACGTACTTTTATCATAGAATGACCTTATATTTATGGTTTCTGATTTAACTTTCATAAGGGTAGGATATTGCTGCAGGAGTTTCATTTAGTGATGGTGTCAACTACTATATGGTAGGTTCAGCTAGGTCTTGCAAATAATTCAAGAGATGTGAAGAGCTCAGCCTGGTTAAATTATCATAAAGGAAAATGATGACTGCATATATATGCTCTTGGGGAAAAATTAGGGTGCTGACAGTGCTTTCATCTGATAAGGGAAGCTGTGCTACCAAGAGCCACAAGAGTGAGGGAGGGGAAACAAAAGGGTGGTTTTGCCACAACTGAATGTCTCTGAGACGTGGTGTCCTCTGGAAAGTGCACTGCAGTCAAAGGAAATTTATAGACTCAATGCAGACAAGCAGTAAGATTTAAGAATGTGTAATACACAGAAAAAGAAACTAGAGCTGTATTTACACCCTTTATCTGAAATATTTAATATAGCTTAAACTGCATATATAAATGTATATGCAATCAGATACAGTCGTTTAGTCATACTCTTGATCATGGACTTAGATGCGGTTCCAGCTCTCTCGTGTACGCCTTTTTCTATTTTTGGCATGGAGTTTTTGTATGTTTTTTAGTCTCAAATAGTCTTGCTAGCCAATCTGTCTTAGTGCGAGAGGGATATTTCTCAGTGCTCATAGTGGAGGATTCACTTTAATCTTGTATTTCCCAGGACACTGCTGGGCTTTATGAAATGAATCTCTGTATCCTTCCATTACATCTTCTGGCTTAATGCTGGTAGCATTGGAAGTCAGATGGTTCCCAGCCTCAATATCTGCACGATCAATTTAAGATTCAGGCATAGTTTGAAAGCAATAAGTAGTGGGACATTGTATCTGCAATTTAGAATTGTAAATATTTTATCTGCTTTAATGCATACGCTCATCTTGCAAATTCATGACTAATCTCCAAAATGAGGCTGGTTCTTAGACAATGACTGTGGTTAGCTTGAATAGTTTTACCTGTTCAAATAGCTTTATGGATATTAGAATAATATGCACATTAAATATCAACTAATGTTTATCCTGATGTCATTTCTCTATGCTGGTAACCTTTGTGAATATGCTGTGCTGTTATAGTTGAACTTTCTATTATCTCTATTCATGTGGCATTGTGTGTCCACTGCATCATTCTTTCTGTATTGTGACCCTGAGTCGAATGCATTGACTCTCGGAGATCTGCGTATTTCCAATTTGCCTGTCTTTTTTTTTTTAGATATTCATCTGTGTTTTGTGGTTTCACATACTTCCCACTGCTGCTTCTCTTTGTTTATATCTTCATTGTCTGCCAGCTTTTGGCATAGATTTTTTTTTAACCTGCATAAACCCGTAGTGAAGCATCTTCTGTTTAGACTTGGATTTTCAGTGGAAAATATGTTTTAACGGTGGCATATTTAAATCCATTACATTTGAACTTTGACTCATTTCAAACAGCATATAGATCATGACTGACTTGTGAATTTTCAAGGGACTTGTTTCCTGTGACCAACTTTTCACATATGTTAGTCAAAGCACAAACCTTACCTAGGGACATTAACTCTCAACCAAAATATTTTGTAGGTGCATTTAAATATTACACTCTTACAGACTCTTTTGCTTTTGAACACTGGGATTGGCTTTGGATTGACAAGAATATACAGTCATGGAATCATAGAACTATTTGAGTTGGAAAGGACCTTAAAGATCATCTTGCTCCAACCTTCCTACCATGGTGTGTAGTAAGGCTAATAACAGTGCATCATCACTAACAAGACTACTAATAGTATGCCACTAGCAATTTTTTCTCTTCAGCTAATATACACATCTAAATATCTTTCAATACTTCAAGAAAGACTAGCCAGTACCATTTCCCCTTTTCACTTCTGATTCCAGGAGACTCTTAGAGCATCACTCTCCAAACATGCAGAAATTCTCCTTTTCCCAGGGAAGTGCTGTATTCCTAGAATTAATTCCCAGAGTCCTTCCTTTGAAGACTCATTTCTTCTGTGGTGACCTGGTGACACTTCCATCATCATCATGTACAGGTGTGCTGTCAGGTTTTGCTTTGTCTGCACTGGCACACTTGTAAGGAGCAGCTAATCCTAAGCAGCCATCCTAAGGAATCAAGAAAGTGAGAGGACTGCTTTTCTGAGAGAACCGGAGTTTTCTGATGGTATCTCATATAGTTTCTTTGTTGGCATTAAGTAGCTCATGTAACCTAAAAGAAATGCATATGACTAAGAGAAAGAATGTTGTAATGAAGATCTTGATGAGCAGGAAAAAGGGAGTGGAACAAGACAGGTGGGAAAGTATGCTGTGAAATCACCTCAGAGGCCCAGACAACCACAGACACTAAAACACAGTATGTTTTTCCTTAAACATCTTGCCCCCACCCCCACAAAAATTAAAAAAGGGAGCACAGCTAACTGGGGCTGTGGGGCAGCAGCGAATCATTCCAGTGAAAATGCAAGAGCTTTTTGTCCACTTCAATAGTGAGTCAAGGCTGTATGAGTACTTTATATTTAAATTAATGATTGGGGAACTTTCATATGCAAAGAATGACAACATATTCTAATGCCCACATCCCTTCCTTGGAGGCATCCAGTTGTGACTCAAAATTGAGGTGAGAGCACCTTTGAGCATGTTCTATTCGTCAGCTTACCAATGCAGGCAGGTTTTTATTGTTATTCTTTATACCTTCTTGGAAGTAATAAAATGCAGGCTGGAACTTCAGCACAATGTTGCATCTCCTAAAACCCACAAGGAGAAGAAACCTCTGAATGTTTCATTACTTATTTTATTTTATTTTAAATTTATAAGATGCTGCAAGGTATGAAAAAGAAATCATAACTAAATGTTAAAAAATGGAAGAGGAAGGTGCATCATATCTGAAATTAAAAGTAAGAAAAAGTATAGTGATGTTCATTACTGGAATGAAAAAAAAAATTGAAAATCCGTTTAAATGATTAGTTGGGAAGAACATTGCATAGAAAATACATAAAGCTGTTACATTGGATATTTAAGGAATAAGAATAGCAATGGGACTACATTTGCCATGTAAAAATTTTCAAGAAAAGAGCTGGAACTGATAACCGGATGGAGCAGGAAGGTGGTATTGTGGTTATAGGACAGCTTTGAGGTATGAGAGATCTGGTGTTCTCCCTTGACATACCAGGGTGGGTTTTTTTTGTATCTTATGATGGCTGCATTTGTAAACTCTTTCTAGTTCTCAGTTCTCTGTGTACATACAGTCATTTAAAAAGAACAAAAGTAAAGAAAAATAAAGGTGGTTATTTTTTTTTTTTTTTTCAGAAAACATTCAAAGATTGATGAATGCAGTGATTCCTTAGCTTAATCTGTATTTCCTGAATTTCCACATAGTTTTACTTCATTTGCCTGCACTTGACTGTGGAATAAAGCCCCTGAACACCAGTAGGAACAGCCCTCTGGCAGCTGCTGACGTGCATGTTAGAGCAGCTGAGGAGGCAGCCAGCTCCTTTTCCTGTGGGGACTGAGTTTCAGGCCT
Organism: Jacana jacana; assembly: GCA_013400555.1. Lineage (NCBI taxonomy): Eukaryota > Metazoa > Chordata > Aves > Charadriiformes > Jacanidae > Jacana > Jacana jacana. Next base: position 89,153 of record VZTM01017383.1, on the reverse strand, counting down.
GGACCCAGGCTGCATCTGCAGTGGGTTAAAGAAGTGGCTCTTCCATCTGTGTCAGCTCAACACCACGCTTTTCAGAAAGCAGGACCAAAGTGCTGTTCCCATCCCTGGAAACCGCAAAAATGAGACCACTACTATTCACATGCTACATGTTACGTACCATTGCCACAGTAATGCCTCTGGTAGCAAAATCTACAACCCAATGCACTTTTCTAACCTTAATAATCTCAACTATTTCTCTTCACTTAGACATGTACACTCAGGCATGTAGAAAGCTGTCTTGCTTAGCCATACAATACCTTTCACAGCCTCCCTGCTCAGCCTGTTTTGCTCTTTTCAGTACAGCTGTCTTCAGTCCAGCAGAAAATGCATTAAAAGGGGCTTTCATAGGAACATTTCACATCTAACTGTTTTTAATATAAATACTTTTTTTTTTTTTGGCATGTGTTTTCATAACACTGGCAGACTTGGAAGTCCCCAGAGGAAGGCATGTTCCACAGAGGTTTTTTCACTTCATCAAATGGAGTTGTTCCACTTATGTGAGAGAAGGACAACTTCTCAAAAGTGCTTAAAGGATGTAGACACATTGCCAGAGATAAAGGAGCGGGAGCATGAAATTTTGGTGCGTCAGTCCATCTTCTGTCAGTGACTGTGAATGTGCTGGGACCCTACGGAAAAGGGAAAGACACCCTCCAGGTGCCATTGCAGGTGTGAGGAACAGCCACGGCTACCAGTTTGCACCCCAGATTTTCCCTGGAATGTGGCCAGTTGTCAGTGGTCTCAGAGGAGCACAAGTCCAGTGTAAAAACTTGATTTTCCTGTTAGGAAGCATAAATTTCAAGACATTTAGACTTCCCAGGCTATGTTGATGATGGCATGCTTGTGTTTAGCCTAGTTCTAAGCTTAGCAAGCTAAGTGAGCAGGAACATGGCTCAGAGTGGGAGGTGATCATGAAAAGAAGGGGAGGGGGCTATAGCTTCTTCTGCTCTTCATTAATTCCATCTTTGTACTAACATGAATATCATGATTAATAATAATAGCAGCTTATGACTGTTTTGAAAAATTGCATTGCTAGAAAATGAATGTTTCCAAGTAGCTCCAAAGAAGGGAAATTTAAAAGAGGAAAAAATATACACAGAACTGAATTTGAATTTATTTACAATTGTAAATGCTGACAGTAATTAAGATGACTTGAGTATTTCAGTACACTGCCCTTGTAGTAGTCTTCTGCTCTGCTAGAAGGAGTAGCATTTTCTATCTTTGGCTAGGAAAATTTAGAAATTTATATATGATGAATATGACATGCTCATTATAGAGTGCCAATTGAAAGGGAACCAAATAAGAAAATCTGTTGTACATATCGACATACCCACACTGAACCTCTTAATAACATTGCTATGGTGAAGAACTCTTCTTAGTTTAGATGTTTTCTTGAAGTTGTTTTATATAATTTGAGAAGTACAAAGTTACAGGCAGACAAGATAAAAACACAGCACTGTTTTTGCAAAATGAGCTTTTACCGGAAAAGTTTCTCTTTTTCACTCAGTAATTTTAAATAAGGAAAGATCAAAACTCCAGAGCAAACAAAACCTGCTTGACAAATGATGTCTTAATGTTTGATCAAGTTCAAGGCATTAGCGGTATCATGCAGTGTAATTTCTGCTTTCTTGAAAAACAATGGAGCTCATTTAGAAATTGGAATTCCCTAGAGAATGCCACGGGAGTGCAGACTATTAATTACCCCTTTCTATTGTTATCTTTTGTTCAGAACAATAGTACTCTTGAGGTCCTGTGGAATCTCTCTGCTTTGCAAGGTGTCGGGTTTTGATTAAGCATCATTTCATACAGTTCATTAACAATGTATCTTAAAATGAGCTTTTGATTGAACATTTTTATTGGGCATTTAATATAATTTATGGTTTCTGTTGAAATTTCACATACAACATTTGTCAAGCTAGTTATTATATATTTTTTTGTTAAACAACGATGTTTTACATTTTCTGAAAGGTTCTATTTTTTAAGTAGAGGAACAGACTATAAAAAAATTGATTATGAATGCAGTATATCATTAAAATAGCCCTCCTGGCCACATTTTATTATGGTGGTGCTACAGAACACAGGTGTACGAGTGGGTCCATTTCTAAATGTCATTTCAGACTGCCAATCTCAAAGCCAACATCTAAGCTTAGTTCTTCTATCTTGGGTGTTAGCATTTTAATTAATCTATCAGCTTGTATAAGAAGTTGCACCCTAAAGTGAGTGAATTCTGCTCATTAAACTTCATCCAGCAAATCAGAAATATTTTAGCAAATGTTAAGAGAGCAGGACAAAAAGAGCATGTTCTGTCACACGTCACCTGTATAAAGATTATAAATACTCTTAGGAGTAGTGATCAACAGTACAATTTAACCCCCAAAATGCAAATACAGGGGAAATTGTCTTTTACAAGGTTTACCTGTAAGTTCAGGCTTTGGCCTCTAGCAGGGGGACATTGAAGTCTGAGCATTCAGGACTGTAAATTGTTAGACAAAATAACTCTGTGTCTATCTTTGTAGAACAGTCACATCAGAAACAGTGCACACACTAAATGCTGAGTAGGTTTTAGCTCAGACAGACAGATGAATATTTGTACCTTTTAGGTAGAGAGGACTGCTTCATATGGGAATCTTGATGGAAAAAACATGGGCATCTTAACCGTGGAATGTATCTTCATTGTCAGTTTGCATGAAGAGTAAAAAAAAATGAATCTTATTTCACTGAAATGGCATGTTGAGGGCGGAGTGTGCACAGAGACAAATATTATAGTTAGAAATAAACCATTAGCTGGAATTTGTGTCCAGGGAAATTATTGGAATTATTTACGCACACATGTGAATACAAATGGAAGTGCTCCAACACTGGCTGACTGTTAACATAGTGTATGAGTCTTTGGGGATGAAATAATAAGTCAGGTTTTCATCCAAATACTCAAAACAAAACCCAGCCGAACCTTTTGCTGAGATCTGAGACTGTTCAGACATAATTTTTCCATATTTTTTGTTTTTTAACTTGAACCTTTGAATTTGCGGTTGTCAGGGGGATGGGAATATTAGAATATTCAGTCCTCTGTTTCCTTGACCTACTAAGAGTTAGAAAGCACCAAGATTTTTCAGGAAGTCCTGCTATAAATATTTCCAAGTTAATTGGGCATATCCCAGAGGTTCAGATCGTTTGGGATTTGGATGCCTGTCCAACTCAAACCAGAAAACCTTTAAGAGATATGGGCCCCAGCCACAGCATTCAGATTCAGATCAATATTCTTCCTAAAGTGAGGGGGAAATTGGAGCCAAAGCATCAGATTGCAGTTGTCTCAAAAGAGGGGTCAGCTGAAATCTTTTGGAGCTGGACCCTTGCTTTATTTCAAATGGCCATGGCATTTCTCATGCTCAGTTTAGGATAGGAGCCTATCTCTGATGCTATGTGTGCCTCACATCAGAAATTACCATAACTAAGAACTCATAATCTCTAGGGCAGCCTCAGTTTTCTTCTGTGTCTGTGGTTAGAGTAATAGTTACCACTCTGTGACTGCTCACGTAGTCTTGTTCTTGAACCTGGTGACCCCCGCTGTGCTGTTCAATCAACCTGGCTAAATTTCAGAGTTCTGAAAAGCGACCTTTCTCATGTTGACTGGCAGCATCAAGCCATCTTTGATTCGACTCCCTTTCCCAGCACTTCAGGCCTAAGAAGGTCACTGTGATACTGAAAACACTTTTTTTCCTGATATTTCTGGTCTACTGATAATACTTTTAATACTACTTTAATTAACAGAGATGTGGAAATATGTATACTTACTCCAGTTTTTTAGTGCTGTGTACTTGATAGCACTTTATATTTCAATTTTCTTCTAATTAATAGGGCAGTCAGCTTTCTTTTCAGATGACGCACTGCATAAAAGAAAAAGAGATTAAATCACTTAGAAATATGAAAATGTAACTCCATATATTATATTTCAAGCTGACAGTGCTCTTTTTCCTTCTATAGCCTTCCATTAATAGATACAATAGATACATATATTCCGTTTAACACTTCTTTGCCTGCTTTTCTGTCTCTGTGTTCTGTCATAAATTTGCCCATTTCCCACCCCATTCACAGCTTTGCTCATTGTCATTTTGCCCATAAACTCTTGTGTTTTGCTTCTTGGGGCTGGGAATCACTTCCTTCACATGCACATTTTTCCCGAGTGATTATCTTGTCGGTGAATCAACCGCTGCTCTAAGCCCATTAAAATAAGCTTATTTATTATGTTTCTAATGGAGATCCCAAGATAAGAACATTCCATAACTGATCAGTGGCATCAGCTTATTTTTGAACCTTTGCCTCTCCAACCCTGCCCACTCCCAGTGAGGCTTTACCCTCCGGCATCACCACATGTCTACATGTAAATTTTGGAGACTTCAGGACATGGACAACATCTTCACATGTGTTCTTTAAAGCTACTGCCACACTTTTCAGCATGCTAAATAGAGTAACAGTTGATCAATGCATTGCATTCATCATAACTACATCAGCAAATTTCTGTGTTTAAAAAATGGTTTTGTCTTTCAAAGAAACAAATTAAACTGGCAGGTTCCCCTGACTAGAAAGCTCATTACTGACCAACACCCTCCTGTCTCATTTGGGTGTGCCTGTGTGCTTGTAAAACCCTCAAAAATCCAAGGTAAGTCAAAAAGGAAAATGATTCAAGGAAACACTTCAACCTCAGATCACAGGACCTGGAGAGTTCAAGGCTAAAAGCAACGTCAGTGCTGTGGACTTTTTTCTTTAAAACAAATGAAACAGGAAAAAGAGGGGAAAAAATGATATTTGGTATTCCTTATTTCAGCATGGGAAAACAGAGGCACAGAAATTAGGGACTGGTCCAAGGTGATGTTAAAGTTTCTGCTTGTGTGCCCTTGGCTGGCGGGCATGTCGCTGTTGCTCTCAAGGGGCATCCTCACCAGCACAACCGGTCTGGTTCTTCTGTCCCATTGCCAAGGTGGGAAGGGACACCTTTTCAAAGTTTCACACATGCTTGCCAAGTAGAGGCAGTGTTTCCTAAGGACCATGGGGCATGGGCAGCCCCTCAGGCACTGCAGCTGGTGGGGAAGGAGTGAGTCCTGGGCATCAGCACTGCCTCAAGCTGGGCACACAGTGAAGCAGCAGCTTTCTGCAGGGCTTTCCTTCTCACTCTGTCTTGTGCTGTTTTTTCACAGCCTTACAGTTTTAATTCAAGATACAGAGGATTACAGTAATAAAGTGCTGAGACCACTTGTGTCTGGGGCACCAGAGAGAAGACAGTGGTGGAGGGGGACATCTCCCTAGGCTAGCTAGAAGACTAGGAAGCTAGAAGGCTAGGAAGAAGCAGTGTTGGCAATCAGTTTATGCAGCCCTGCAGAGTGAAGGAAGACTGAAGCTGCAGATTTTCTTATTTATAAAACTTCTTTAAGCTGAATTTCCTCTCTGAAAATATATATATGTACACCAGCACCTACATATAGACCCGTGCTCTTGCTGAATGTATACACAGGTGTGGAGATCCTTCTGCACTTTTCAAAATATATTAGTCAAGGTACAGAGTGGGGTAATAAAGACTAGATCTGCTAAAGCCTTCATCTGCACCACTCTGTCCTCCTTTTCTTTGCCTCTCCAGACAAGCTGCTGGAAAGGCAAGTGGGTCTGTATTCTCTCCTTGATCACTCTCTCTCTCCAGACTCTGATTTCCAGGACATGAAAGAAGGGCTTTACAAAACTGCTTGGAATAAAGAGATGAAGATGTGATGAGACACAAACACTTTGTGTATATTAACGTATATTTGCTTTTGTACTTCCCTGAACAGTGTTTGTAGTATGTGCTTTTGTCATGACTCTAAGGCAAAGAACAAAGGGATGGGGCTGAAAGATTTTTTCTGTGTTCTTCCCAGAATAAAGTTTGTTTTTCCCTGTTTGACCTTCAACTCCCAGAAGACCTGAGTTTAACTGCTTTGATTTACTTCCATAATAAAGTGATCGATTAATGTTAAAGGCAGGCTTTATGAGGCCTGTCCTCAAATGGTCTCAGAGCCTGCCATAGCAAGGATGTTATACTGCCATACTCAGAAAAAGGTCACATGAAGGGAATCAAAGACAAGATAAATGATGGTTTACACATCAGAAAAGCTCTCTGTAGTACAGACAGGGAATGTGGAACATAACGTCTCTCAGGGTTCGGTGCAGATGGCATATAGTAAATATAGTCTGAACTGCCTCCCTAGGATTTATTATTGTTGCCGTTGTAGTTGTTTTGGGGTTTTACTTTTGGACAAGGCTGTGCTCTGGAAGTGTGTGACACACGGACAGCTCTAGTTAAAATCTAACAAATGAAGAGGTCTGATAAGCTGATCTCAACATACTGGTGTTGAAGAGCTTGCTCTCAGGAGTTAAGAGCTTAAGAGCCTGATTTCTTATACTTTTTTGTGTTCAGTTAAAAATCATAGTTCAGTTTTTTTTTTTGTAGCTAGACTTCACTGCAGGCATTCTTCTGTAAAAGAGATAGGCAAGCTGAGTAAGAGAAGTAAAATGCGAATCAATCCAAAACTTCAGTGTCTGTCCACATCTGTGTGTCCTAAAGGAGAATTTATATGGTATCAAATGGAACAGCCAACTCTCTATGTTTTCCATACATATTTTGATGATAAAATGTTTATTCTCATTCCATTTGTGTCTCCACTGGACCACATTTCCTCTGATAGGCAGAGATATTTCTTATTTACCCTGCTGTAAAAGAAGAAAATGATTTATAAATTTTGCAGAACAGATGTAAGCAGGAACCCGAGCTTTAAATTTGCTCTTAAACCTGAGTAGGACTGCCCAGGTAATTGCGTAAAAATCCAGCTTCTACAGGAAAACATTTTTTTCTGACCAAATCTTGGGCCAGACACTCACACTTTCAACCTTACTCTGACTGGAAAGGCTTGCCAGGTGTTGGATGAAATTTCAGATCTCAGTCAGTGCCAGAAGGGGAGGCAGAAATGAGAACAGGCAAGCAAGTGAGGTTCTCCCCTGGGGCTTGAGAACTGCAGGCTCAAAGCGTTGCTCTGTACCATTTTGAGCGGGTATTTAAACCTTGGCTGCTTAACAGATCCTGATGCTTTAACAGATGAGTTCTGGTCATCAGGGTCAGGCTGATTTGAACGACAGGACTTGGGCTCAGCCCTGGGAAGCTGGAAGTTGGGTAGACATGCAGGGAGATCCCTCCAGAGACAGCATCTTCCCTGCTGCTCTGTTGTTTCTGGGGGAAAGATATGGCTGGGTACACAGGTGAAGATGTTCCCCCACAGACACTGTCATCGTCCCACACAGGCTGACCAGCACTGTTGTGGTCAGCCTGGTTTTCCTCTGGCCTAAACCAAATGGACCCATGGCTAACTTGCTCTCTCGTGCAGGGCAGCTGCCCTGTGTCTGCTCTTCTAGTTTGTAGAACCAAAATAGTGAATATAATGCCAGTTTACTGTTCATATCACAATCAGTAAAAATGAAGATCACACAGCACTTTCCTGTCCAATTTCAAGCACGTGGGCGATATTACCCATCAAATCAACCTGTGAAGAGCTGGTGCACATATCTCAGGAGTGAGTGGTACTATTAAAATCATGATCCAGGGATGCAATGACTGCTTCTAGCATTCAAGGATGGGACACTGAGGTACCAAAATGCCATGGAGGACATGCCCTTAATGCCCTCTGCTTTGAGGCACATAGTACCGAGGCCAATAGCGTTGCCACCTTGGAAAAATAATTCCCCAAATGGCCACTTCAGGCATTTGGCCACTGTGATTGTGCAAGGTCATGATAACACTTGTCATGGTAGAAGGAAACCAACTGAGTAAGAAGCTTATTATTAAGGGCTTATAACTAATAGGACTTTTCATATGGCAGTAATGTGGTAAGACTGGGTCTTGCAAAAGCATTTTTATTTCCAGTTGTGGGAGGGGAGAAAGTAAAAGGGATAGATACAGGGAGGAAGTCTCATCTCAAAATACACGGAATAAAACATTCTATGCAAGGCACAGTTTGATGCAACCTGATCTGAAAAATATTAGGTGGAAGACATATAATGAGTTTTTCATACTTCTAGTATTTCCTTTTTGCAATTTAGAGGATAAGTGGAGTTTAAAGAAAAAACTGAGCTCCTTTATCAACATTCTAATCACATATAAGTAGGCAAATTACAATTAAAACCAGCTCATAAAATTGTAGAATGAACTGATGGAAAAGTCCCATCGCTTTTTAAATCCATCCTTTGCCAGTACGGAGCTCCTGCATACATTATACTAGCACTTCTATTCAGTCAAACTTTAAAGTTGACTTTAAATATTCTTTTTAAATCTTAGGTTTTCTTCCACTGCCATCCCAGCCTCTGAATGTTACAGCCTCTTAATATTCTACTTGGCCCATGGGAAGAGATGAGCGTATTAGGGATCCAAATACAAAACACATTTCTCTTTGCATTCAGTGTAACCTGACTAGACACTACAGTTGGCAGACGCCAGATGGTTGATTGGAGTCTCTAGTCAGTCTCTGTAATTGTCAAAGCCTTAAGGACAAAACAGCACCAGGGAGATAGATTTGATGTGATCATGAATCACTTCTGGGATCAGAGCAGATAACTTGAGATAGGAGTCATGTAGGTCACCTTCTCAAAGCTCCTTCTGGTACAAACTGCAGAGACAGGAGAAGATGGATATTGGGGAGCAAATGATGATAGAAGGTATTAGTGGCATAGAGAGGGGTAGTTGGGATTTACTGAATGTCTTCACACTGTGTTTTGAGAGGATTGACTAGTAGAAGTCTATGGGCTTTTCAGAATCAAAAAAGGCATTCTTATTGAGGTAGAAAAGAAGGAAAATGAATGGCTCTGCTTCATTTAAATGATATTGCAAGTACTTCTAACAAACCAAGTATCAGATGGTTATTCAGGAATATAGAATGAGCAATATGAAAATGTCCCCATTAAAACTAGGTGGTTATTACTAAAAAATCTTGAGCAGCTATTCAGATTATAAAATGAATTTCCTGCAGCTGTACTCACATCACTTTTTCCACTTTTCATAAATTCTTGAGTAACTGATCTTTTTGTACACTCTAAAGTTTTCATAGAGGGGAGCAAGTGTTAGGCTTGCACGCTCTAGAGCCTTGTGAGTTCCACTAGAAACCATATTACTGTGTGAGAAATAATTTCTACAAGAAAAAGGAAAAAGGTTCTAAACCCCTCAGAACTTTAAGCAGATCTCAGTGGTCATTATATGATGCAGACAAGATTCTGACTGCACCTAGAAGGTTACTTGCATACATTTTTTTATTTTTTGTCATTTGGACAAGAGGAAAACCACATTCATATTACAAACACTGCCAAGAAATCCATAGTAACAGATTTTGCTTATGTATGATGTTTCAGACTTGGTTTTTAAATCTCAAAGACTTTTTTTTCAAAGAAGCTACTTGTTAGACACAAAATATCTCTCTTGTATTCAAGTCCTGTCAAGTACAGCTCATGTTCTACAGTTCGTCATTACTGCAACTACCTGAAATAATACATGCTTTGGGGATACGCCAGCTAAAGAAAAGCTTAATGTTAGACAATAAAGTAGAGCTTTATGTACAAAGTAAAAAGATTGGCCTCAGCTGAAGAGTAAGAGATTTGTTCTGCTTTGGTAGATAAATGAACTCTGAAATTAATGAGATCATAAAATGATCCCTGTATAGAAATGAACGTTGGAAGGAAAGTAGACTTTGGATGCTCTTTTCATTTTTCTCTAATTCTAAGCATCTTATGCAGATAGCTTGAAGGGATTTACTCTATCAAACTGGATGTGTTACTGGGGTTGGAGCTATTTTGTAGTTACTGTAAATGTACTGTATCTGGAACTTCCTCCTCCACTGCCACCTAATGCGTACATATTCAAGCAAAAATATTGCTTTTGCTCTCTCCAGTATTTTTCCTTTATTCTTCGCTGAAGCAAGAGGCAGTTCCAAAGCTGGAGCATACAGGAGTCAGCAGAACTTTGACTATGCCTTGAATTCTGAGTAGATTAGCTGGGAAGCATGGCTGGCATAGCTAGCTGGCTATATACTGCAACCTTCAGGCCTCTCATCTAATTCAGCACTGGCCCAGGTCAGAAACTGTGCACTGTGAAGATGGGTGGAGCTGAGCTGTATGGACTGTCACAGCTCCAGTGTAATTTGGTGATGTGAACCAAGAATAATGTCCTGTAAGAATTAACACCTCCCCAAAGTTTTGGCCAGTGTATAAGCTTAATAATTTCTTCTGTACATTTCTAAAGGAGAAGAAGAAATTGACAAAACTATCCATGGTCCATTGAAAGAGCAGCAGGAAAGCAGGTTGTACTGGGAGGTAGGAGGTTGGCACCCCTAAAGCATTAGTTTTGCCGTAAATAAAAGGATAACATACAACTTCATCATTGCTCCTTGGCAATACTATATTTTGAAAGTTTCATTACCCTTTATGAAAGTACTGCATTGTAAAGTTAGCAAAAAGATACTGAAGCTTTGCTGAAATCTCGACATGCTGTTGAATAATCTCTGCCTTCGCAATCTCTGCCTACCATGACCAGCTTTCCAAATGCTGCCAAAGTGTGTGTGGCCCCTGTAGCTGGCAGGTGGAGTCCTGGCAATGGACTAGCTGAGACAATCACCTCAAACTCCTTATTGGCACCCATCAGTAATGATCCTCAAGACAAGCTGATTGTGGATCAGGCACAGTTCTTCCTTGCAAACCTTGTATTTTTATCTGAGGAGACTGGGAGAGGAGACTGGGGTGACATTTTGTGAAACAACAGTATCACTTCCTGGCACTGAGATGCTAAGCATAGTGGCCCTTATTTGCAGTTCATGGAAGTTTGACTGATTCTGCCTAAAATATGATAAATGCCCAGCAGTGCCTGAGGAAAGCTCCTCTCAAACATTTGAACGCTTGCAGTGCTTATTGGTCCTATCAAAGGGGTGCAGCAAGGGAAAGGGAATTTCCTGACAATGAGAAAATCTTCCCTAAGCCATGTGCAATTTATTGGTTTAGTCAAGTAAATTACAGCCATGACTCACTCTCCAAAAATCGCAACTTGGCTTTTGTTATTTTCACTCACACAGTGTCAAGTGATCGAATGCATCCTTAAGTTTCAGTCATGTCATTCTTTACTTGTGTTAGTGATAGTTTAGTGATTGCAGAGTAAAAAGAAGGAGGCTTTCTTTAACTACTTTTCTGTACCTCAGTATCTTGGCTTCTGTCTGGGTAGAGTTGAACATGTTTCCTGTAAAGTGTGCAAATATGTGTCTTTTCGCAGTTACTCTTTGACATTTTCAAAGATAGTTCCGTCTTCCTATATCTAACTTGACAGCCAATCAAGCACAGAGTAACAAGGAGAAAAAGACAGAGGACTGGGGAACCAAGACAGAAAAGGAATCCAGGGAAAAAAAAGAAATGTGAAGAAAAAATGGAGAAGGATGAAACAGGAAAACCTTTTCAAATAAATTAATGAACTAGGACCTATTTAAAAAAACAAACAAACAAACAAAACAAAACAAAAAGACAGAAGAAAAAATGGTGCTTTGCACCACCTCTCTTGTTCTTTTCTTTAATTGCCTGTCTCCAACTTTTTCCTTTTGTTTCTATGTCTCTCTGACATGCAGATTTTCTAGCTTTCTGGCCTTATTCTATTGCATACTAATTTATAGAAGGAGCTCAAGTGCATGTTCACCACACAAAACATGGCTAAAACGAGCCATGTCACAGTGTGACAATTTACATGAAGCACAAGAAACCTTCAGGAATTGTCTGCTGATCTTTCTCTCTGTTCCCCCATGAAGACTTTGCCATGGTTACTTGCTGCTTGCAGGAGTCACCAGACTCCCTTGCTCTGCAGTCTTACTGAAGTCAAGGAGATCTGAATCCAAGAGCAGAAGTTGGCCTTTACGATTCACTTCCATGTAGCATATGTTACTATATTGTATACCAAGAAATGTAACCAAGAAGAACTCTGGTATTTACAGCATGCTAAAATTTAACTCTTGCTGTAGTTGGTTTCCATCCCCAAAATTTTAGCCGTGTTTTACTACATCTCATGTGAGATAGGACTCCTATTGCTGAGGAACAAAAAATACAACATTATCAAGGATCCAGGATCTAGTTCCGTGCCCATTAGCAAACTGAAATAGTCCAGTGGTGACTTAATTCCATTGAAGAGTTAGGCAGTAGAGGTAAAATTGACTAAAGTGAGGGATATTGGTCTGTTTTTTAATTTATTTTTTTTGGTTGCAATGTCATACAATAGAATGTTATTTTAAGAGACATTTAGCAAGTAGCAATAACTTTTCCTTCTGACAACCAGAGGGATGAAGTTGAAGGTGATACAGTGGATATGGGACACTGCTGCAAATATACATGGGTCTGTAACACTTTAAAAAAAATACTGCCTGTAAAATCAGTAACACAGAGAATAACTGACAACACACTGAATTTTAAAGGACTGTAATATACTACTGGGTTAAATATCTCCATCATTCCTTAGCCTGATTATTCCTTCTTTTATGAGGCTGATGGTCCCAAAATAGCAAGGTAATCTTCATCATACAGAAGAGGTATGTTCACAATCTGGTTGTGTGTAGGCCTCTCTATTTCCAGGTGAGTGATACTACCCACACGCTTATGTCCTGTAGTGCAATTTTGCAGCAGCAGGATTAGAACAGATTGCTGGCATTATGGCAGCAAGGATATTGTTGGGAGTAACTTGGCAACACTTGTAGGTGTTGTGATGCTGGCTCTTTGCTCAAGGGCAAGGACAGGGGAGGGGATGCTGGATACAAACCAGTGAGAGAAATAATGTCAGAAAAGTTCAGAAGATGAAAGCAGTGACAGTAAATAAGTCTGAAATTATTTTAGGTTTACATACTTTAAGTCCTTAGTGACTGAAAACACAGCCAAGAATTGCTTCAGCAATATTCCTTCATAAATCTACATAATAATCTCTCAGAGGGGCTTTGGTGAAATTACAAGTATTCATTTACTAAATTGGGTTCAGTGTCTGTATCATATGCAATATGAATATTCAGTGCTATGAATTAATCCAAACTATATTGAAGTTAGCATGGTCTGCAAGCTATCTCGAATGATAACCTAGATAGTAGGCATGAGCAGAAAGGATTTTCTCTTAAAAAAACCAAACCCTACTTCCACTGGAATTCACTAAGCAAATAATTAGCAGCTATGTCCCTAAGAAGGCATTACGTGAATGTAATTTTTTTCTTATGGATTTTCTGATCTTTATAGCTCTGAATTTAGCAACAAATGTTTTTGGTTTTGGTTTTGGTTTGGTTT
>VZTM01017383.1:2134-45322 GCA_013400555.1 Jacana jacana | reverse complement strand
TGATCTTTAAGGTCCCTTCCAGCTCCAACCATTATATGATTCTATGATTTTATACTGCCATCTCAGATCTGTTACAAGGGTCACTAGCACTGAGTCCTAAAGCACTCAAGTAGTTTGTGAACTAAATTCTCCAGTTTGAGATTTTGGGATGTAATAAGAAATTTGGGATTCTTCTTTTGATCTTTGTGTCCTAATTTATCTGCACATACAGCATCAATGGGATGACTATGCAGGAAAATGGCTTCTGATGTGGGCAAAAACCACCCCTCCTCTTCTGCACCTCCATACACTAAAGAGAAATGCAGAGCTGAGGAAGTCTGAGCTATGTAACAAGTTGTCTGAGCTATGTAACACCATGGTGACACTTAAAGTGAGCTCTGAGATGTGGAGGTCACTGCTGCTGTAGATAGCACCGTACTTCACTCTTGCAGCTTTCCTAATGATGTTCAAGATCTAACTCTGAAGCTTGCATTTTACTCAGCTTTTAATGGCCAAGCCAGGGTGCTTCTGGCCTAACGAATACATAGGCAGTGACATATAACTCAGTGTCTTCAAAGTCTCCTTTATCCTGAAGGATAATTGTTTTTATTATTTTAAATTATGCTATAATGCTAAGACTCGGCAGTAATGGATCTCCTAAAACATACACACTGTAATAATGATTCCTCTTTTATTATGTCTCTCCAGGATGCTTAAACTAATAATCTCTGGGAAGCTTTTCCTGCACCAGATGCAGCTAGCGGATGATTTTATTGTTATTCCCCACAGTACCAGCATCTGATCCATGAAGCCAGGAAAGACTGTCCAGAGAAGACGCAAATCAGCATTGATCACTGAGGGACTCATTTCCAACAGAGTGAATAAATGCCTGCTATCTCCTAATGTTCTTCCTGGCCCAAGACACCCCAATGAACCACTGGCCTCCCTCCAACCTGCTGTGAAAGGAAGTCAGAATCACTGCAAGATGATTCAAGGGAGTAGTCTCATCCATTGCTCCCAGACTGCTTAATTTTATTGAAAAGACCAACACCAGCTCACACTGCCAGATCTGTCTTGCTGAGATATATATAAGCAGAAGCTGAGTCTGATCATGTGTCAAAAACAATAGCAAATCTGTATGGCTAAGGGTGGAGTTAGGTCCATCTTTCCCCTCCCGATGCACTCAGACCAAAAACAGGTCCCTTCATTTTGGCAGACATGATGCCTATGCCAAAAGTTATCTTAGGAAAGAGGAACTGGACAGACAAATTTGCCTCTAATATGTGAGCAGGTATGGCTACAACTTGAGAAAAATGTTACCTCTGTTCTTTCAGCTCTGTCCGCAGGGACTAGGCTGGTGCTGGATGCCCTGGAAATGCCCTGGAAATGAGCAAGGGTGCAGAAATACAACATTATGCCCAGTCCTCCATTTTGGACATAGCATTGCTGTGTGTGATTTGCAAACTAGGGATTTCCAGGAAATGAAAGCCAGAAGACCTTCACCTTTGCATATGAAACCAAAACAAGCTTTATGTAACAGGACAAGATGCTTTTATAAATGCTAGAGCAGGAACTGCTTTATAACTGTAACTCATTTCATTTTAATAAATTCATGCTACTTTTTCTGACACTTTTGGCTCTTTCATTTTTTCTTTGGTTTGGCCCTGAGTCTTTAGAAATTTTGAGAGTTTAAGGTGCTTTTTTTCTTTTTCTTTTTTCTTTTTTTTTTTTTCCTGAGCAGCTTTTTTCCACAGCACCTGTGTCTAAGATCCTCTAGCTCATGGATAATTTTGAAAACAAAATATGGCAAAATATGGATGAATTTTCAGACCTTTATGAGTATACTGGAAAGCAGAAGATCCTCTGAACAATGTGGTTGCCTAAAAGACTGATATTTTAGTGAAACCGAGAGTTACACACCTATGTATATAACAGCAACCTTAGTAATACTAGCAAGAATTAGATTACAAAGGTCATCAGTCCTCAAGTTAGGAGGCTCTCACAGAAGATTCTACCATTCCTAATTCTTCTACCAAAACCACTACAGTGAAGTGAAGTGAAAAGAAGAGAAGAGAAGAGAAGAGAAGAGAAGAGAAGAGAAGAGAAGAGAAGAGAAGAGAAGAGAAGAGAAGAGAAGAGAAGAGAAGAGAAGAGAAGAGAATATACATAAAAGAAACATATGAGGAGAGGAATTTCGATAAAACAGCATCCTTTATAAGGCACACCACCGTTTGAATCTTTCTCATCGAGAAAATGTCAGTTATGTTGTGATAGTCTGAGATTTTATATTCTAATCATAGAATGGGGAAAACCACTCAAACTAGAAACGCAGAGGCCAGAATCTTTTTAAACTGCTCGAAGTATGTTAAGGAATATGGTTAGCCTTTCAATATTGAAACTGGGAGCTGTCAAAAAAGTCTCAGAACCTGCCTCCTGGAAGTTAACAGCTGCAACTAAGTTAAGTTATACACACACAGAGAAGCCTTCATTAGAGAAATATTTGGCTTGGATGCACCACAGGCTCTCAGGCCTAAAAGAATGGATGCATTTTTGCCTCCCATAGGCACAGTTGCTGATGATAAATTTTCCCTGCTTAACCACTGTAGACCAGTAGGTCTGTTTCATAATTAACAGTTGTTGCTCTTTCAGACTCAGAAATAGTAAGGGATAATTGGGGAAATATGTTAAACTGGCCCTATTATGTTGAGTCTATTATGACTGGTCTACTACAACTTTATGCTTCTGTTTTCCCTGGGACACTCTCAGCTGCGAGTTCAAGTTCTAGAGGGCTCCACCAATTGCCTGACACCCAGTTATGAATTTTGCCCGTTCCCGGGCAGCAAGACAGAGCACTGCTTTTATTTGCTGTTAACCTTCCTAAAACAACATCCCATCCATTGTGTGAGGGGATTGTAGCTCATGTACAAACAAGATGGCATGACAAGGAGAAGCCAAAGGGACAGCCTGCTCTCTATAAGTTCATCAGGGGTGGTAAACACAAGAGAGGGAGAGAAGCTATTTAAGCTACAGAACAATGTTGGCACAAGAACAAATGGGTTCTGAATTGGCCATGAATAAATGTAAGCTGGAAATTAGAAGAATATTTCTAACCCTTAGCACAGTGAAGCTTGGGAACAGTCTTCCCATTGGGGGCAAGAAACCTAACTGGGTTTAAGATGGAACTTGATAAATTTATGAAAAGGATCATATGTTGTGGTTGCCTAAGACAGCAGGGGACTGGACACAATGACGCAGGATGCCTTTTCCAAGCCTATGTTCTTTACAGCAAACCCAACAATTACCCTTTCATATGTATGCTTTTCAGGGCCTTCTTTTCCAGTCGAGGGCTAAACTTCTATTCATAACAGCATTGGAGGAATTTAGATTCAAACATTGGCTCAACCTGGGAGCTTTCTTGTGCCAGACAGTGGTGCTGTGTTGTGACCATTCTGGGAATGAAACCCAGCCTTGATTTTTAAAAAAAATAATATTATTTGTTGAAATTGGAGAATGACAGGGCCTTAATTCTTACACTTACTGATGCAGAGATCGCTATGCAAATTTGGCACAACTTGTCATTTCTCATCAAAAAAAGCCTGTGAGTGGATTAATAAGGAAATTCCCAGTCAGGGGGGAGGTCTATTGGTAACACTGATTTAGGCATTTTAAACAGCTTATCAAGCATTGTATACCTGGAGGATGTGATAAAAAATAGTTGTTCACACTCATAAATTGAAATGGTTGCATAGCAATGTTAAAGACTTCTGTACTAACCAACTGAAATTTAAGAGCAATATTTAACATTAGGATTTCTATATAACAAATGTAGGACAAGCTCATGGTAACATTTTCGAAGTAGGAAACAGTGCTGTTATCATTCCAATATCTATTATTTTGTTTCAGGAACTGTAGTTATCATATTGTTTTCATGCTATGTCATGGGCTAGGCGTAGCAAAGATATTTCCTTAATCCTATCAGATTTCCTCCAAATTATGGCCGTGTTCAATACAGTCAAAGTCACATTACCTGAATGTCAGGAACTGCGTAATATCGCATTCCTACAAACACTTGAGCTGTTGGATAGAGCTTCAGTTCACAGAGAAGGAAGATGATTGCTCCTTAGAGGAACTTCCAATTATACATTGGTTAATGCCTGAACAAACTACTTAAAATTCCAAAAGGGTCACTTAAGCCTCTTTAGGTGAGAGCTGTTCTATTGCACTATTACAGCATTTGGCAGGCGTAGTTGGCTTCAGATGTATTTTTCATGGCAGGGAAGCTTGACTGCCTCAGCGTCCTGCTGTGGACAAGAAGGGGGAAGGATTTTCAACAGTAGCAGAGGTGTCTCTCTTTCTGGCGACTTATCCCATGGGTAGTGCAGAATAGCAAAATCCACCCATGTCATGTATGGTACCTTATTAACCACTTCAGAAATTTTAGATGGTTGCATATTATAATTATCCATCATCTTCTCTTTGAGCTCTGCTTGATGTCAGTTGCTTAGCTAGTATTTCTGATCTCTGTTTTGGAAAGTCTATAAAAGCCTCATGAAAAACTTGGAAGATGGTTGGATTTACTTCTCTCTCTGTCAGTTGTGCCATTCTTAAATTAGGGATAATGATATTTACCTCCTCTGTAAACTATTTTGAGGTGCAGGAAATGAAAAGCAGCGAATAAAAGAGATTGTGATTAGTTGTTACTTTACGTTATAAATACAACTGGTTGTTTCAGAGCTGTACTAACTAGAATCTGGAGTTCTATAAAACTTTACTAAATCAAGGAGGGTAATTTACAAACACTATCTTATACAAGTCCATGCTCACTTTTTACACAGATGAGTTCCAGATGCTTCTCCAAAAGACCTACATTGTGCTTTGTCTCACAGAAACGGGTGTTCAAAATGCCAGGGGGAAAATATCTTCCAAGCACTAAGGTCCAAGCATGTAAAGATATTTGTTAGATATTGGCAGAAGCCAGTTTCAAAGGCAGTATCTGAAAAAGTAATGGACTGCACCAGACCTCTGAGCCATTTTTTCTGGAAGACCAGTCATAAGCAGCAGTGATGATAGCCAGAGGAAAAAAGTTCAAATGTCGCAAGCTGGGTTGTGTATTAGAAAATAATTCACCAAAGAATCATTCTGTTATGAATTAATGTAAGCTGCCATATATGTAGTGTTGCAGCATAAACAGAAGTTATGTATGACTAATTTCCATACCAAAGTGCAAAATATTCTCTTGTGATGTTTGGAAACAATAATTTAAAAGCCCTGGACATTAACAAGGCCTTTCTGATTGGGTCAACGTTGCTGTGTCTCTTTTCCTTGCTGTAAGGTGGATACTTTCAAAATTATTTTTCTATAAACTTAGTGTTATTGTATTTATATTTGGGTGGGTTTATGTTTGCAAGCTGCCTATAGTTACAATGTCCATCAGTAAATGAGATACAGGCTGCAAAAGTGTCAGAAATTGTATGATGAGAGTAACATTATGGGTTTCCATAAGATGATGCAGTATTACCTGCTGACACTAATGCCTTCATCAGCTTTTGCACTGTTACAAAAAACATATTGATGCAGTAGGAATGGGGGATTTACCATAGCAGATTGGCTCAATGATGCATCGAAAGCAGGATGGATACTCTGGTGGAGACACAATATTACCCTCATTATTTAGAAGATGAGGCTTGATCCTGCTTTTATTGGAGTCATAGGTGAAATGCCATGTGACAGCTAAACTATAATTTACCCTGTGAACTGCATGATGCCAGAGTGCCAGAGTGAGATCTGAGTGGTGTCATAAAATCATCTAGCTTTTTTTTTTTTTTTTTAATCTAGAGAGAGTGTTTAACTCTTTGACCTTCAGCAGCAATAAATTGCAGAGGCAGGAGGAGGAAGTGGACATATTTTTATTGGTATGTTTTGATTTGAGGTCATTATCAGCTTCCCATATTTGTGGCAGAAGGCTTACAAGCAGAATGTGCATCCATTTAAAAACAAGTAAAGGGACATCTGTGAAGCACTGATCCTTGTATGCTGGCTGTTGACTTTGTGAAGAAATCTCTTGAACATTTAAAGCAGATGAATTTCTATACAGTTTAGGATTGTATCCTGATGGAAGGAAAAGATGATATCAGCATGATATACAGAACTATTTGGACAAGCTCTATCAGCTTTTGGAATTTATATGATATTAGCAAGCAGTCAGCAGCTAGAGGCTTTTGCCTTTAAATGTTGCTTTATGCCACCTGTGACTCACAGAAAGTACTAAACTGGTCTAATAAGGTGTATTTGGTATCGTACAAAAGGTTCTTTTAATATTTTTCTTTCCTCATCAACATCCTCTATTATTAGTGGGATATTGCTTGGTGACAGATCTCAGCTGCAGATTTCTTGATGTGATACTGTTGCTTGTTTTCAAAACAGCAAGTGAACAGACAAGAGAACAAATGCTTTGCCTGTACTTGAACTGTTACCCCCCAAAAAAAAATTTCACAGTAACATCATTTCTATCTGCGTGTCTGCTAAGCAGAAGCAGCATAGTTTTTAATACAGTTTAACAGTTGTCACTTGGCTGAAAATTTGCATTCTTAATGTTTCGACTTGCAGTCATCATCATTGAGCTGCCCCTTCACAATCTTAAGGCATTGATGTGATTTGAAGTATTTAACCTCTTGGATCAAGGGAACTGAAGCTCTGAATTTAAAACAGGAAAAAGAAGCTTTGCTAAGATTAAGCAGAATGGAGGCGTGCACACACGCTACGAAAGTAGTTGCATTAAGTGCTAGTTTCCTCCCACTAAAGATGTACACTGGGAACGGCTTTCTCAGCTGGAAGTATTGTTATGTGTATGCAGCACACATCCCTAGGGAAAGGTGGTACGTATGATTTACTTCCAGTTTTGCAATTAGATTTGCTCAACATAGATTGAGAAGCTGCTCCCAGCCTCAGAGCCACAGAAGAGTGGGGAAAGGTCACTGATCGGAGCAGAGCAGCATCAGAGCAGCAGCCCATCCTGGAGTGGCTCATCACTGCCTCTCACTACACAATATCCTATACATTTCTCAGAGCTGAGATATAGAGTGTCTCCCTCCCAAAATGCATCCTAGTTTCAGAGTATTGTTATGCTTAGGAAAAAAAAAACCTATTACTCTACTTAAGATAAAATATTATGATTAAGATAAGCACATAGGGTACATATTTATGTACCCAGTAAGGTACCTATGGTATGAAACACTATACATTGGCAGTAAATGAAACGTTAGGTGGTTTGGTTTTGGATTTTTTAAAGTTGCAGATTGCAAAGACATTTGAGCAGCATCCTACTGGACACATACAAATGGCTTTAACCTTGACAGAACAGTGTCAGTTGGTATTAGGCTTGGTCACAGTGGTAATGTGGCTCAGAGAAAGTCACCTCGCTTGGCCCTGCAGTGCCTTTTACGTAGTGCACTTTCTTTCTCAAGCAGTTTGGGAACTTTCCCTCATGGAGAGTGACAGATCCTGGTCCAGGCCATGCCAGGGGTGCAGTGCCGAGGAAGGTCATGCTGTACCTGTACGCTCAAACCAGAAAACACGTATTACAGGAGTGTGAGGGGAATGGGACGGGCTCTCCCTCTTTGCTGAGGAAGCTACTAGCAGTAGGTGGAAAAATTACTCAATAATCTTTTATCACCAGTGGGATTTCCCCATGTCACACAAATGTTTGAAGGTCACCCTGAGAAACCAAGAGTGCTGCAGGATGCAGGCATTCCCAAGAGAGATCTTTCCCTTTGATGAAATTTCCTGCTCATGAGCAGTATTTTTCCTGGGAATTTCTCCAGACTGCTTGTCTTGGCCCTCGCTCCTGGCAGGAGTGAAAGTGGCAAGGTCAGTTTTTTGAAGCTGAGTGTTACTAATTATTCCCCCAGTGAAGTACAGCTACAGGTACCATCTATTTTCTCTAAGTGACTATTCTACAAGAGCCAGGAGGCTTGGAGAAAAGTTCCAATAACCTACTTCAAAAATGTCACTTGAAAGTATTTATTAATACTCAAATTACACTTTTCAGCTCAAATTATGCTTTTAAGCTTCAAAGAATTTGATAAACCACTCACTCACCTATGTGCCAGGTCTACTAGATGTGACTCCCACTGTTTTAGAAAGACTGGAAAGGAGCAGAAAAAAACAGACTGTTTTTACCTGGGGAAGTCTGTGAAGGGTCTATCCCATGGCAGCTTCCAGCAAAGCCCCCAGAAGTTTTGTCATCAATGGTGGAGTGTACTCCTTCACTGTAGCTTCTCTCAGCTAAAGGTCTGGTCTGCCAAGTGTGCAATTACACATGCACTAATCCTGCGGCCTCTACTATGTTTTGCTTAAGCGTTGGCTATAGATAAAATGGGGTGGTTTTTTATACTACATTATACATATATGTTTACTAGCCAATTGAAAACTTGTCTTCTTATCCTAGCATGGAAAAGAAAAAGACGTTTCAGTGAGTTTTTTGTTATCATTCATTAAAATAGTGGCAAAATACACCAGACTGAGTTCACCAGTTCTGCACTACTTATTTATAACCCCATCACTACACTTAGGCGGATTTCAGCTTGGACGTGGTCGTCTCTGTCTCCTTCTAACTTCACAGTTCAGAAATAGAAATTAACAAACAACCATTAGTCCTCAGAACGCATTTTCAGAAAAACACCACTAAGTGTCATCTCTGTCACAGGACTGTCATAAGTAATTAGAAGCCTTCAGAAAGTATAATTTTTGATAAAGCAATGATAAGTCACAGAAGAGAGGAAACTGAATGATATTTCATTTGCACTGAACTACTTTTACAAAATTTAACTTGAAATGTTGGAATGTCTTCTGAATTTTCTTTTGCTGTCCTCATGTACTAGGATGTCCAAAAGCTGATTTCATGGCCTCTTTGCAGATGTTGCTAACATCCCAAGAAGAGACATCATGTCACTGTAGTGGTGGAATAAAGATCCGCTTTATCTTAAATTAAAGCTATCTGACATACCACCCAGGCTAGTAATTTTAGTCAGAAATGATCTTGTCAGGATTCAAGATGATGGACCCACAGTCTCAACAATTCTGGTCATGTCTTCCTGTCAGTGAAGGAAAGCTACCTCCATGATTAGTTTTACTCACATAATGTAGTGTCCAATTGCTAGTCCCAGTCCTCCTTTGGATCTGTGAGGGCTCTTTTTGACTCTTAACACCTCATAAATTATTTTCCATGTAAAATCATCAAGGAGAGCAACAGAGAGAGAGAAAAGTCCCAGATAAGGTGACATAGTTGCTTTCTCTGCAGACTGCGCTTTAATAGAGCTGCAGTTAGAGATATCATTTAAAATTTGTTATGAGTCCCTACTGTCAACAAAAGGAGAAGAAAATTATTCCTGAACTTCAATATTCTAGAATAAAGGAAGCTAATAAAATAGCTGACAAGATAGTAAAAGCCTATTGGCCTTTCTGATGAATCACCAAGAACTTGCTGAAACACCAATTGACAGACATTATATAAAATTTAAAATCATCAAATAAGTGAGGAGCAAGTTGAGAATCTATAACACTGAAATCAGCAGAAAAGACCCATCGGCTTAAGTGGAAGGAAAACCTGGCCATTAAACATCAACTTGCCACAATCATAATATAAAACCTAATAATGAAATCACAAGACCCCTTACATTTTATTGCTCTTGTATTTCTGTCTCCTTCACTGACCCACAAATGTGACAACAGAATAATTTCTACTCCTAAAGCAGTCCTCGTCAACATTTGAGTTGATGTAAGTTTTCAAACCAGGTCAGATGACAAAATTAATAAGCATTTTTAATCTCCATATTCCCCAGTCTCTCTATGGCATTTCTATGTTCTCTGGTGGAGGTATAACCCCCTCAGCACAGGATTAGTCTGCAATCGCCAGAAGTTTTAAAGAGCTCACTATAGGGATGGAAGTAGTAACAGTAACAGTACTGCAGGATGAATTACTAGGACATTTAGTATTAGTGAGAGAGACAAGTCAACTGGTAAACATCTTACTTTGTCTAAACGTCTTCTAAATAGTTTCTTTCTTCTGCGTTTTAAGTGCACTATGGTTAGCTGTCTATTGACTTCATTTTTTGGGGTTGCAGCAGAGACATGGGTCTCTAAGAAGAGAGAGGAGTCACCGTGGGACAAGCTCAAAGCTTTATAAATCAACCTTACTCCCTGGAAAAGGTGAGAGCCACAGACCAGGGTGCAATGGCTGATTGAGGACATTCAGATAAACATCTCCAGAAGCTGGTGCCATGGTTAACATGATGCAATTTTGAGAAAAGGGGCAATTATTGCAATACACTAAAACATTCTTGGCCTGAAAAGGGAATAAGGACAGAGAATCACAGAATCACACAGAATACACATACATATTATGCTGCCATGTGACCACCAAAAGCTGATACAGGGAAAACTCTTGAACAATCTGAGTGATGATTTGTGAAGATCATCTGCAGCTCACAGGAGCATAGGGCCTGTAACAAAGCACATGGATTTCATCCCTTCTTATGGGATGTCTCCTCTGAAGAAGAAGGGAGGGGCCACACCAGAATGTCTCCCTCCAGAGGAACAGAAAAATACTGGAGACACACATTTCAACTTTTCCTACAGTCTCAAGGTCTTTCTGTATTATTTCACACTTGTGTGAAGATCAGTCCATGAGAAAAAATGATATAAAGTTATTTAAAAATCTATTCCTGGGCCATTTTTATTATTACTCGTAACACTTGTAGGAGGTCCCTGAAGGTACTCAGAGAGTAGCTTTTTCTTGTCTAATATCACAAACACTATTATAATTTTAAGATTATAATTGCTTATCTTTTAAAATATCATAATCACATCATCAGTAGAAACACACTGTATATACCCCAGAGGTAATGATCCCACCCCAAATGATATGATTGTCAATTTGTGACAGTAGCAGGTTCCTTGTGTGTAACTTCCACTGCTCTTGCTATTTTACATTTTGAGACCATGCTGATACCTTGTGTCAGACAGAATTTTCTTCTTTCAGTTCAGGTCCTCAGCAAAGCAGACATCTGAAGTACCTGGAAAATTATATATGTAGCCTACTCCATCCACCCTTCCTGATGGCAATGGAAAAGTAGATGATTTCCCAAATGCATATGATCTCCACATTTCTGTAATTTCTGACCACCCTAATGGCATCTAAATGCAATCACATAAGAAAAGTTTATTTTCAGTCTTTCAGACCTGAGATAGGAGTATTACATATTTTAATATGCCAAACCAGCTACAAATATTTTACAAAATATTGAAAGTTGCTGCTGCCAGACAAACCTGCATTTTAAGAAACATAAATCAGTTTTAAATTTGGAAGAAAAGTACTTAATTTCCATCAATTTGCAGATTAAAAAAAGTGCAGAGGATAAATTGTCTTTAAGAGTGTTACGAAATGTAAAAGTCAGGAATATCTCAGATATTTGCTTCCTAACTCTGTTTTTATATTGAGGTAGAAAGATAGACAGACACACATACATGTATTTACACATTTATTTTATTGTAGTGTTGTAAAACCTATGGAGGGAGGGTAGATCAGTCTGAACGTAATTATACCATTGCAGTCCCATACGGAGCAGGAACCTACTTTTATTCAGAATGATTGCAGGCTGAGACTTGGGATATTTCAGCTATTATGGTCTTGTTAAATCTGTTGGGTAGGCAAGTTGTCTTGGGAACCATGCTTCTTCCTCTACCTCATGTAGATAGCTGTGTTTGAGGATTTTTTATGCCACTACTATACCTTGTGTTATAATTCTCCTCATGACAACAGAGCACAAAATGGTTGATGAAAATGAAGTGGTATTTTATAACCACATTTAACATGTTCTACCCACATGCACCAGCAAAGAGCAAAAAAGAATAAGGTCACTTATATTAGCTACATTATTTGAAACTAAATATGTATTAACGACTTGATGAGCTTGTACATCTAATAGTTCCCTAGCAGAAAGAGGCGTTCCTATGCCACTTCCCTCAAAAAGTTTTCCTGTTACAATAGCGAGACATATTGCAAAGATGCCTAGAAGACCTGTCGCTTTGCATATGTCCTGTATTCCTGTTTATAAAGTCATTTTAGAGAAGTCAGGAGAGTCTTCATTTGAGAAAGTCCTCTCAAAAAGAAATTAATGGTACAAACTCTTTGCAATTACTCTTCATGTCGCAATTTAACTTGCTGGATCTTGGGGATAAGTCAGCTGCAGGGGTTGGTAAAAATCATGCATTCAGTAGTGTGCTTCCATCCTACTTGTAAGATGATTTTTAATATGGATTTTCCATTGATTATCAGAAATGGACCATCTGGGACTATTCTTTGTCACTGCATTTCTGCATTTCAGATGTTTCTGTTTTCCTTCATTTACTCCTGTCATTTCACCTCATCTTCTACTTGTACAGTCAGTGAGATAATAATTTACACACATGATCTTTCATCCTTGCAATCATATTGAATCAGTATGCTCTTTTACTCATGCTCAGCCATATTGAATCAGTCACTCAGTCATCTCACATTATGTTCAGGTGAGAAGCTGGGCATATTTACTTCCAGACTGACTCCCAGTCATGTTTTCTGACCTGTTCACTTTCACTCATTCATTACCAGTAACCTTTAAGCAGCAGCATTAGTTCAAGGGAACTTTGATTCACAGAACTAGTTCACCAAACTTTCTTTTGTCATTATATTTCTCAGGCATTCATTAACTACAGGTTCTTTATTTTTATGTCTTTGAAGGAGACAAAGAAAGATATCATGTTTTGTGGATGCCTCCTGTGCCTGTAACTTGAGCATGGTAATGAGACCACAGGATTTAGTGGCTATATCTACATTTGCATTAGCTTTCTAGCCAGCATGACTGGGACCAGACACATTGCAACTCTGAGGATGGGATATAATATAATTATGCATGCATATACAGAAGCATATTTACATGTACATAATTAATAGTGTCCAAAATTGAACTCTCGGTTTTCTCCTTTATTCCCCCAAAGACAGACAAGCTTTGTCCAGGCAGATAATAAACCTGATCTGATCAGCTGACATAGTTGGAAAAAACCTGACACTTTCTTAGTCACTGAAGCCCATTTTGATGTTCCCTCAAGTTGGCACTTCTTTCTGTACTTTTCTCTATAAATTTCTCAGTAATCATACATGGGCTTATACCAGCAAAATATGATTATTCCTCTAGTGAAAACAGCACAAAGAGAACAATGTACATGTGGTTTTTTGAAGTATGTAGAGATTCAGGGCAGACAACTGTTACCTGTTTCTGTTCCTTGTGCAAACAAAGTCTATATTTTATGAGTGATCCCATGGAGAATATTTCAAAACACAAATTAATTCATTAGCTCACTGCTCTGCTCCAGCAGTAGCAGCCACACTAGAAGCCCAGCAGCAATTCTCTTTGCAAAGCTCTGCCACAACATAATCTCAGCAGTGCTAATGAGTGCACATTTCTCCTTTACACAGGAGCTCTATCTGATATTGCAAATCAACTGAAAATATAAAACTTTGGTTATGGGTAACACAGATAGCTTCATATTAACAGTAGCAGCTGCTGATACAAGGCAACTGAGAGAGAGCAGAAGAGAGCTTCTGCCATTTTTCTCTGCCTTGTACTTTGCTCATCTATCCTGTCCGGCTAAATGCTGTGATCACATCCATTTGCCATCTCTTGGCAACCTTCATTTCTCTTCTACATCCACAACTGGCATTCTGTGACTTAGTTTGACCACTGCAAGTCCCGTTTTTGAGCTAGATGTTGTACTTAATTGTAATTACATCTCCATGTATCACTGATGAATAATTTCCAAGATGGATGTTTGCTATAAACCCATTCATTGATCTTCCTGACTTGCCTTGAAATATTTAACACCTTATGTATTTCTCCCCACCCAACATTCTGTAGAGGTGTTTTATTTCTGTTCATACATCTTTGTTAGCAGGATACATTTTTAAAATACTTGAAGAGAAAGATGAGCTGATTCTTCAGGAAGTTACAGAACTTACAGAGACTACAACTCAGCTTTGTTCGCTAATTCCCCTGCCCTCAGGACCTGTTCTCTTATTACCTGTATTATATTTATCTCTGGTTTTGCTGGAGTTTCTACATTTCTATATTTCTAAATTCTACAGAAACCAGCATTTCTGATTAGATGTTCTCTGCATTTACTTCATGCTCAGACTTTAATTTCCTTTCAGGAGTTCCCTTAGCACAAACATGAACCTCCCATCATTATCTCCTCTGATATAAAGGCAGCGGGAGGTGAAAATTTCAAGTGCTCAACTACTGTCATGCCTATGGATCACTCATGGAAAAGTTCTTTCAGGCAGTCTGTAACCAATGCAGGTGGGATTGATATTTTGCACAAAGTCATGTTTCTACTTAAACTAGCTTGAAGGTTCCTTCCTTCCTTCCTTTGCTGTCATTACTGGGACAATTCATGCCTGATATGGTGCCAGGATCTTTCTAACCCCAAGCCAAGATACTTCATGTGTCAACGTTAAAAACACAAAATAGGGAAAGCTGTAGTTAAACAGTCTGTGTGGGTAAAATTGATCCTGGCCTTTTCATTCCATATAGCACATAAATTGCAAAGACTCTTAGTATATTCTCCTACAACTGGCAGCAGGGATACAAGATGTGTGCAGCGAGTCTCCTGAGATTAGCTGAATCATAGAATCCTATAATGGTTTGGGTTGGAAGGGACCTTAAAGATCACCGAGTTTCAACACCCCTGCCATGGGCACGGACATCTCCCACTATACCAGGATGATCAAATTCCCGTACAGCCTGGCCTTGAACACTTCCAGGGATGGAGCATCCATAACTCCTCTGGGCAACCTGTTCCTATGTCTCACCACATTCACAGTAAAGAATTTCTTTCTAGCATCTAATCTAAATCTCCCCTCTTTCAATTTAAAACCATTACCCCTCACCCTGTTGCCACAATTCCTGACAGAGGCCCTCTCCAGCTCTCCTGTAGGCTTCCTTCAGCTGGAAGGCTGCTCTAAGGTCTCCCTGGAGTCTTCTCCTCTCCAGGCTGAACAACCCCAACTTTCTCAGCCTGTCTTCATAACAGAGGTGCTCCAGCCATCTGGTCATTTTTGTGGCCCTCTGCTGGACCTGTTCCAACAGGTCCATGTTCTTCTTGTGCTGAGGACTCCAAAGCTGGACAGAGTACTCCAGGTGGGGTCTCACAAGAGCAGAGTAGAGGGGTAGATTCAACTCCCATGACCCTTCTGGCCATGCTTCTTTTGTTGCAGCCCAGTATGCAGTTGGTTTTCTTGCCTGTCAGTGCACATGTTGCCAGCTCATGTTGAGCTTCTCATCCACCAACACCCCCAAGTCTTTCTTCTCAGGGCTGCTCTCAATCCATTCTTCACCCAGTCTGTATTTGTGCTTGGGATTGCCATGACCCAGGTGTCCCTGGCCTTGTTCAACTTCATAGGCTTTGCATGGGCCCACCTCTTAAGCCTGTCAAGGTCCCTCTGGATGGCAACTCTTCCCTCCAGGGTGTTGACCACACCACACTGCATTGTGTCATTGGCAAACTTGCTGAGGGTACACTCAATCCCACTGTCCATGTCACAAAGATTTTAAACAGCACTGGTCCCAGTACTGACCCTTGAGGAACACCTATTGTAACTGGTTTCCAGCTGGACATTGAGCCATTGACCACAACCTTTTGAGTGCAGTCATCCAACCAGTTCCATCCATCAAGCAGTCCATTCATGACTTTTCAGTGTCCAATGCTTTGCAAAAGTCCAGGCAAGTAACATCTGTTGCTCTCCCTCTATCTACTACTGCTGTGACACCACTGTCGAAGACCACCAGCATTGTCAGGCATGACTTGCCCTCTGTGAAGCCATGTTGGCTATCACCAATCAGCTCCTTATTTTCTACATGCTTTAGCAGAGATTCCAGGAGGATCTGTAAAAGAGAAGGCTGAACGAAGGACCTTGCATACAACTCTTCTCATCACTAGTATGCACTACGATAGTTGTCGTGGTAATAAATCTAAAATGAGGACTTTGACAGTTCCTGGGCATCGAGGTATATTCTCAACTCCTCCTGTAATTCCTGTTCTACAAATTGTATCCCACTACAAAGAGATTATGGGCTTGCGACAGACAGTTGTTTTCAAGGGTATCACTTTTAACTACCTTTATCAGGTAATTAAAATTTTTCATTCAAGTTGGGGCCATGATTTATGCAGTTGAATTTGGGGTTTCTTCACCCTTTTAGAATGAAGATTCCCATTTGCTTTCCAAGTTCCATTGAAGAAATGTTCAAAACAAGGGTATTCCTAAAGTGTGACCTGACATATAAGAATAAAGTCAGGATGGTGGAAACTCCAGAGGAGTGATTTACAATTTATCCAATAGGTAAATAACATTTTCCTTAAGTAACACCAACTGCTATTCTGCACTTGGAGGAGCAGAAACTCCTCAGCTTCTCTTTCTTCCTGTTTATTCTGCAGAAGCCAAACTCTCTCTGTACTCTAATCAAGAAAATAGTACTTCTCTACGTTTTACAGTACTTTTGCTTGAATAATAATAAAAAAGCCTTATATGAGAGCCTCTGTGCAACACTGCAATATAGATTGTTATGCTCTGGATAGCAATAACAGGAATAGTAGTTGTGATTAACATACCCCATAATCAACATAATAGAGACACACTCAGATCAGTAAGACAACCTTGATCATGATGGATAGTCAACAGGAAGCTTTCCTCAGCTCCAAAATAATGGCTTGGACATTCAACACAGAGTTTGAACTACCTCGTGCTTAAACTGTTGCTGTTTTGGGCAAAGTACACAATTTGACTCCCTGTGTACTATTGTTTTCTGCATTGTCCTGGGTTGTATGCTGCTCAGGGCAGGGACCTGCTCTTTCCTCCATAAAATCCTAAGCCCACTCCTAGATCTTGTAATGAATAATAATAAACAGTCCTGAAAGCAGAGTAGTAGAACTGCTTTCAAACAAGGATTTTTATGCTTCTGCATAGCACTGACTTCCATGTATTTCTCAAAGTATTCCTTGTTTCTGAACAATGTGCTGTTAATTTCAGACTTTAGTTAGTTAGAAGAGGCCCAGCTAAAAAAGTAAAACTACTGAACAGGAAATTGGTTTGTTTTACCTCAAACCAGGACATAACTTAGTTGTTTTTGATAATTACATTGCAGGAAAATTAAACAGTATTCATCTGGCTACTATTCAAATGTAAGCTAAGATAATAAAGGCAGTCTTTCTCCTATGCAGGTGTCTTTTTACAGCATCTTTCTTAACAGTTTATGTACAGTTGCTCTTCTCCTTTCCTGACATAAATTAACATTGAATACTTGCAATATGATGTCAAAAATCAGAGATTACCGTTGTTTGTTTAAAAAGCTCAAGTAATATTTTATATCATAAGTCTCTTAGGTGACAGGTCAAATGAGTTAATCAACAACCAGTTTTCTCAACAATCCTGACTCAAATTTGCCTTTAGCAGGAGTGATAGAAGAAGAGTCCCAAATACCTACTTATGGTCAGTGGCAAAGGTGTGGGATTTTGGGGAAAATACAAAAGTATCTATCACTGCTTTACCACTAACGTGTCTTTCTGCACCTGGATAGCATGGATTTTAAACTGTGGAGAACTGTACTATGTGCCACCAAAAGAACAAACCTCATTCAGATGTTTGAAATGTCTCCGGCCAAACACTGTGTTACACTATCTTTTAGGATACAGATTTTTCAGCTAAAGCTTGTTTTCTAAGTAGTCCTTGCTTGTCAGCAAGCCAATGTCTCAATTTCTCTACCCCTCTACCCCCTTTCCCAACAAAAATTGTGGTTTCTCCAATACTTCCTCATTTCCTGCCATCACCAAAATTGCAAGGCAATTATTGTAATGCCAGAAGCAAAGATCCTCATCTTTAATTGCAAAGTATGATATTGATATGCCCAAGATACTTGTATTGAAAAAGCAATGAGAATCTTGCTAACTCAGTGTTTTGGCTTATAACATGATTTTTACTAATTCAGAGCTTGTTAAGAAAATATAAAAAGTGTCA
This sequence comes from Jacana jacana, assembly GCA_013400555.1. Taxonomy (NCBI): domain Eukaryota; kingdom Metazoa; phylum Chordata; class Aves; order Charadriiformes; family Jacanidae; genus Jacana; species Jacana jacana. The sequence goes on along the minus strand of VZTM01017383.1, from coordinate 27,243 downwards.
CCTCCCAAAAACAGCTAACTTAAAACAGAAGATCCTTTTATAAAACAAAATGAAACAGAACAAAACTAAGAAGTCCAACTAAACCCGGTTTGCAAGCTGCTCAAGATTACAACAGAATAGTCTACATGTATTTCATCTTCTCATTTATAACTGCCTTTTTTGAAAGAATAAATAATCCCCAATAGAACAGGCAACACACTTATACTGTCATCCCCAAATGAGCAGTAGTTCATCACCATGGAAGACATCAGCTTAAACATAAACCACCCAACATTTGGTTGTGATGTCAAGGATAATGAGTATACCTGTGCTGCAGGTTACAGTGTCATGAAGGTACAGACAAGCCAGCTATACTACCTGATGCAGCTCAACAAAACAAGTTAACCACGTCTAAGCTGTGTAACACCATGGCCAGAAGGTTTTTTGGGCCCAAGCAGTATGGCAACAGCCAGCTTGGTTATTTCTGAACTAGTTTCTGATGGAATAAAAGGGGAGTGAAAGCTTCCCATGCAGCCTCTGAGGCAGAAGAAGGACATTTAAACACAACTGATTCTGGTCACAAGTAGTATAAAAACAAGGCTTTGACTAGAAATTTGAATGCTAGGAAGCCGTTTGAATTTAACTTTTTCCATACCCTGTCTTCATTCTATCTGTAAATTTCAAAAGTAGAGAAGAACATAGCCCTGCCTTTCAATTGTCCACCAAAAAGGCTCCTAGTGCAGGCATTTGGTAGCTGAAGGTCTCAGGTGTGGTGCTGTTTGATGTTATAATGGCCCTGGAGGCAGGTCCATGGAGGCTGCCTTCCAGTTCAAGACTGATACCTCCTTTGTTTGCATGGCCAGGAGGACTGCAAGGAATACTGTCAGGCAGGAAAGGAGAGAAACTGCCCAGGCTGCATGTGGGCAGGGGCTTAGTGTCATAAGCAGCATCTTTCCAATCAGATGATGTCATCCAGATGTATGTCTTTGTCTTGACCAACATTTTGCCTTCACTGATAGTAAGGATAAATGTTAAAAATACCCTCAAATCCACTCGCACTGGAAACTTAAAAATTAATCCTCCACGCTTCACCCTCAGCTGCCATCAAGCCTTCAGGTGACAGTACTGCCAAATTTACATTTCCAAGGTTGTCCATTTCTGTTACGTGTTTGCAATATATCAGGGCACAGTACGAGAAACCACTTGCTGAGGGCTTTATAATGCACTACTCTTGATTTTGAGCCTCTTGTATTCCTTTGTCTTCCATAGGGTCAAGGTAAAGACAGAAGAATCCGGCAACTATAGGAGATCTATTTGATATGTATCCCAGGAGCAAACTCAGTGCCAGCAGCTGAAACAGAAAATTCAAAGTAAGCAAGGTGTTGTCCAAATCATAGAAGACCATCTTCCACGTGCTTCTTGCAAGATGTGGTGGTGGTATGCTAGGAAGTTTGTTTGATTATGCCAAATTGCTTGCTGGATATTATTTACTGATTTGGTATACATTTTTGTTGTTGTTGAAATACAATTTGCAGCTTCAGACCTAATTACTGATGGCAATACAACTTTTTATAACCTGCTACTTTTCTCTAAATAAATAAAACATAGACTTTACTGTACTGTAAATAATATCACGGTGACCCCAGCTAAGTGCACAGTGAGATAGTTTCAGCTTGATTCGAAACACAGATAAATGTTTAAAATACCTAAATGGATTAAGGCTCAGAGGGATCTCCTGGGTTAGCAAACCCAGCGTACTGTCTTGGTCATCCATACTCTCTGAAATACCAGCTTCATCTCAAAGCTGGAACAACTTCTTGCCCTGTCTGATGCTAACGGGGTGATGCTCTTGAACCTAACACAGGAATGCTGCTCCAGTGCTTGGAAAACTTGCACTGCCTTTTGGACTATGTGGCTTTTGGGGTCCTTCACCTTAAATACTGTTTCTCCAATTCATATGTTTACCAGAAAATACTTTCTACTATAGATTACTGATCCTAATTGTCCACTCTAGCTGTGCTGTACAGGCACATTTAGGCATCTGCCTTCTAACTGATTAGGGCAGGATACATGGGCTCCTTGACGGTGTCTGCTTTCTGATAAGTGCTCCTGTTTCTGTTTCAAGGAGGACAGAGCCTAGCTCCACCAGTCAATTTCTTGTTCTGTCTCCCTAATGTACCTCAACCTTTTGACTTCCTCTTACAGCTCCCCCACCAGGCTAAGAAGATCATTCACCTGCTCACAACACACAGAGCAACTCTGAGCTGTCACCTGTCCAGTAAAAGGCTCTGGCGCTCCCTGTAGCCTGTGACCTGCAGAGCTGCATGTTTCTGTGGGAGCTCTGTCTGGGTTCCCATATCTATTCTGGTCAATGTTGAGAGCATGACCTTCTTCTGGGTAGACACCATAGCTAAACTCCAGAACTTTAGTTCCTTCCTATGTGCCCACTGTCCGAGCCTTGTTTAATTTGTTTATTTAGTGGCCAAGAACTTAAGCTTGAAAGACAAAACTTGCATCAGTCATCAGTGTTTTCATTCCTTGTTTCCTATAAAAGGAAGAAGACAGCTATGCATAATGTAAAGGGGTAGCTATTTGTAAAATTTACATGCTGAGATGATAAAAGAATTTGATTGGTTATTTAAATATTAATTGTTATTTTGTTATGGGGTTACTTGTTCTCACACTTCTTGGTTTTGCTTCCCCTTTCTTGGTTAAATATGAATCCTTTTTCTTTACTCTTCTTTCTTCCACCTAGTTTTCTATTCCCTTTGCTTTGCTACCTTTACTTTTCTGCAAGACAATGCCTTAACTTCTATTTATTTGTTCCTTTCTCTCTTTTTTTTTTTTTTTTTAATAATTAATTTTGCCATTTTCTTTCTCTTTTCAGCTGGACAGCAGGAGGAAAAGCACATGGAGTGGAGAAAAGGAAGAACTATAACATCCTCTATGACAGTTGTTAGCAAGGAATCCTCACTCAACTAATTTTTAGACCAGATCAAGAATGTATAGGAACCACAGAGCACCACATCCCTGGCCTTTTCTATCATTCAGCTACCTGCATGTTTTACGGGCAATAGTGTTAAAATATTGCTGTTTTGTTCTTAAATACTCAAAAAAAATATTTCAACTAACTTTTCCAAGGGTTTTCAGAGACACTATTCAAAAATAAAGTATTTTACTGCTTATCGTATGATCAGTTTTCTAAGGTGTACCTTATGTTCATAAGAACCAAATAAAATTAACAATCTTCTCTGATAATATAATTACTTATGGTCTTTTATATTGTCATACATTAAATCAACTGTGAATACATAATTGCTGTCATTAATATCTCCTGTCTCCTTAATGAAGCAAAAGGTAGAGACACAAACTTACCCATTGTGTCTCCTTGGAAGTGACTGGACTTGGTAGATGGATTGGGTCCAACCTCCAGGAATGACCCCTCAAATTCATCAGGTCTCACTATTTTTGCTTTGCTAAAAATGCATAGATCCTAATCCCTTTAGAGAGGTCATGGTATTAGGGGTGTGTTGTGAAAGGTGGGGCATCTAATAACCACAGAGGTTGTCATCAGGTGTCAAACAGAATGATTTTCTGCCTGCAATAATACCATTGACTAAAGCAGAGTAGAATTAAATTTATGCTGCCTCTCCTCAGAGAATATATTTTCCGTGCACCAGACTATAGAGGGAAGTACAATGAGACCTTTTTACATGAATACTCAATAAAATAATAGACTTACTGAGGCAAGTTACTTCGAGGACACTAACAGGTGAAATGATACAAGAATGAATCCACTGAAAGAAATGCCTGAAAAATAAATTCTGCATTGTGAACTGATATAGATTTCACATACCAGCAGGGAACTTGGATGACTATTAGTCTTGTGCAACGTGCTTATGTATGTAAAGTGGGTTTATACTATATGTTGGCTTTAAAAACATTATTCACTGTTTCTTGTTACAAAGCCCCAGCAGGCATGCACTTGGATAGCTAGTGAAGAACTCTGCCCCAGTTTTCCATAATGCATTCATGAAGGGATTTGTAACAACCAGTAGTTACTGCAGCAGAAAGACTGAAATGTTGTACTGTGGCACTTTTGAAACAAACACAAAAGTTCAATCGCTGCAGCTCTTACAGGCTAATGATATGCTATAAACAGTGGCCTATTGCTAGCAATGTATAATCCATACTCAATCCATTCATTAAGACTTATAATTTCTTTTCTATATACTCCACTCTTCATGTTAGAACTATGGATTTCAGAAGCCTTTATCGGTGACTCAACCTCACTGTGCTAAGTACCTGCAGGGTTCAATTTCCCCAGAGCTTTACAGAGAGGTCCCAGCACATATACCTCTCAACTCCCTGCAACTCTCTGCTCTCTTCTGCATAGAACGGCTGTTGTCTGAACATTTCTGATGAGGCCAGGAAGGTCAAAGGGCTCATCGGCATATCAATAAAATGGGAAGCCTGGGGTTGCAGCAAACAAGCCTGGAAAGGGAGCAGCAAACTGCAATCAACACAATGCTTAGGGCTGAGCTAGAGCACTGTAACTGTTAAGCAGGAATAATAAGGTTGTTAAAGACAAACTGGTCTTAGTTTAAGGTGGAATGGCACTTCATCAGCCAAGAAAATTTAGCTTATCAGAATTGGTGTCCTCCCCAATACACCTTTCTTCCTCTCGCACTTTAACACTCTGAAGATCTTGCTTCTCTCTCTCTTCTGACTATTTTCTTTGTTTCCGGCAGTTTGCAAGCCTCTTTTTCTTAGTTTCACTCTCGGATCTTTTTCTATTTTTCTCATCTCTTGGTATTAAAAAAAGGTGTGGCCTCAAGCTGGATGAGGAAGAGTGTGGAAAAAAGTTGAAAGAAATCATACAGAAGACTTCTAAATTGGTATGGGAAGGTATATACAGTCACAGAGAAAAAGATGACATTTGTGGGTATCTATCTCTTCATTTAGCTTAGATCTCCCTTTGAACATGACTTCATGGAATATAGAGCTCAGAAACCTGCTGAGATGGTACAATACTCAATTACAGAAGAAAGTGTCTTATGAGTGACAGCATCAACAAACTCTGTTACTGACAACTCAAATAGCTGGTAAAACATGGAGGGAACTTCTTTCGGAACTTCTGCCCATGTCCCCAGCAAAAGAGCAGGAGCAACATCTAGGATGAGACTAGCCATTATTCAGAAGCTCAGCCTGGGCACTGCAGTACTGCTCAGCATCCCCGCATGAAAAGGCATGACCAGGTATGGCAACACTGACAGGATTTCATTCTTAGTACAAGAAAAAAAGGCACTAACCGAAATTGAAGGAGATTTATTCCTAAAAGGGGAACTAACAATAAGCATTGTCCAGTGCAAGAACTGTAAGATAAGTACATAGTGTTTCGAAGAAGAACTATGTAATGACAGGCCATGCAGTTTTACAGTGTTCACCCTGAAAGATGCAAATTTGATAATTTTTGCATTTGAAAGATTGGATTTATTCTGTCATAACTGTATTTGTATTTGATTTCAGCCCTTACAAATACTGGGTAACAGCTTTCATCTGTGCTGTTTACTGGAACTGATCTATTTTGCCCTTCTGGAGAGACCAATACTTAGATAAAGGGGTAAAAAGTACTTANTTTCTGGAAACTAGAAAATATGTGTGTGTCTCTTGAAAAAGAAGGCTTGAATTAGAGAGAAAGTGACTGTGAAGAAAGCATTTTACTCTTGAATCTCTGAGGAGAATTTTTCCCTCAGAAATCAACAAAGCATGTGCTGCAGGTCGCATGTGGCAGCTATGAGAGAAACCAAGCTTCTTAATGTCCAGGTCTTAGGAGCTCCTACCTTTCTCATGAGCCAATATAAAATTAACCCTTTCATACCCTGTGATTCATATACAAAGGATAGTTTGAAATATCTTTAACACGCATTATTTGCTTCCATGACCCTTGTGCGGTTTCTGCATAGTCTGGGTGCAGACCTTATTTTTGTGGCAAAGTGAGAATATGTCAGTCATGTATAAGGATAATACCATGTAGGATGTGCTCAACTCTGAGTCACATAACTTATGAAGCAGAAATACAAGGGTCAAGGATGGGGGTTTGGGAGAATTGGGGGAGAGGTTCAATCCAGGAGCCTTAGCTAGGCCTCTTAATACTACTGTTATGTCAATAAATCCTAATAATAGCAAAAATGAACAGGTTGGGAAAGTCTCATTATCCTTTTTCACTGCAGACCTAGGAAGTTATTAGCTTGATTTGCAGTCAAATCTCGAGTAGAGTTGGATGGTTGCCTGGATCCAAAAGTATTCACCAAGCACATACAGTGAGGGACATGGGGTCCAGGAAATGTGGAGACCCAACTGTGAGCACACCCTGTGGGGTCTTCAGCCTGTAACAGCAGAGATGTTTAAAAGTCACCTTGCACAATTATCCAGGTTGCACAGATGCCTCTCTGACCTGAGTCACTGAGCCTCCTCTTTGGTTTGTTGTTGTTGTTGTTGTTTGATTCCCTTGTGATAATTAATTAACTTTAAAGTGATAACAATTCAGTGAAGTCCACCTCCAAGGACTGGAGGACTGGAGGTGAAGAGTGGTAAAACACAAAAAAATGCTTATGGAAAAAGATAATTTGCAAAAGTCTGATTACATTTTTCCAAATAACTTGTTGCTTGTTTAATTATGCATTTCTATTCCTCCCTTGGTGGATCTGAACTCTGCTGACTGAAATCCAAAATTTCCGCTCCTAACTGGTGAAATGAGCCCTCACATACTGAAGCTCAACAAAAACAGTAAAAACCTACAGCTAGATTTTCTTTCCCTAAAATTACTCCTTAACTTTTATAACACCTACAGAAATAGCTGTGATATTGTAAATATGATAAAACCCTCTATGTGAGCTGAATAAATTGATTAGGAGCAAAATAATCATGTGGGTTGGACTAGATTGGCTTATTAAAGATTCAATAGCTAACTGCTTGCGCAGTAGGATGAAAAAGAAGGAAGAAACAAATACAGAAAGAAATATATGTTTGTTTGTGGAATGGTTGATGGGCTGCTGGCCAGGGCAGGCTGAAAAAGACTGCAGGAGTTTTGGATACAGTGAGAACCTGTTACTGCCGATCGGCATGAAGACATCCACAGACTGTGGTGCCTGGAACAGTATAGCTGTGGTTTAAGGGTTTCTCTTTTATGGCCTGATTACAAATGCAGTATAATTAACTGCACTGTATACATGCACAGCTCCTTTAATCCAATGATTTCAAAGAATTCTACAGAGCATAATTAAGAAAGGAAAGGTATTTGACCCGGGAGCAATGCTTGGCAATGGACCTCCCAGCTTCCCACCCTTTCCTGTCTTCTTTGTTAGATGCATCTCTGTTTACTGGATTGTGAATATTAGAGCTTGGAGGTGAAGCTAATTAATAGTAAAAACTTTTTGGTGTGAGATAAAAAGGGTAAGAGTATGTGCATTTGAGTGTAGTCTGAAAGACAGAAGGTGTTAAGCAAGAATAAAGAATCAAATAAGCAGAAAAGGAAAGACAGAGACAGAAAAAGAGTGGAACAGGTTTGTATTATTAAAGGAACTAAGGGGAAATGTCGCAGCCTTGCAAGGAATGCTGGGAAGAGTATTGCACATCAAGGTGTGTTTTCTAATACTCTTTGTCCACAGCAGCTCAGAAGTCATATCCCTTTTAATAGTAAACACAGTTGGTCTTTCTTCCTTTTAAACAAGGATTTGGACATAACTCTAACTAGTCCTCACCAGACAAATCAAAGCAAAAATCTAAAGCATCAGGAAAAAAAAATTAAAATCCTTAAGTTCTCTCTCTGCTATTCATTTTCTATACCTTTTTCAGGAACAAGAATGGGATCATACACAGTGCACAGAGAGAAAACGATAGATTAATTAGCTCCCAGCAGCTCTGCAGTTCCCCGGACATACAAAACCTTCTGTTGAAAAGAAATGCCCATTCTCCTAGTCCAAGTGAACGGAAAAGGGAACGACTTAACACCTTCCACTTTTTAGGTAAAAATAAATAAAACAGAAGCAAGCTGGACTCTTAACAAATGAGGAGGGAATTTAAAAGTAGCACAATAGTAGTTAAGAAACTGAAGTACATTTGAAAAATAAGTGGTCAGTTTTCACCAGATAAAGTAAAACTAGAGTTGTCGATGATTTAGGTTATATGCAGGAGTAGCAGTTGCTATTGTTGCAGAGCAGCTGAAAACACTGTCAAAATCTCTGAGAGGTTGCTAATTGGCTGATCTGATGAGGCCAGCCAGTGAGGTCTCTGTGCCACTGAAACTCCAGTAAAAATAAGGACAATAGCCTTTTTCTAAAAGGAGTGTTCCAGGACCATAGGCTGTATGCCCCAGTAAAGCATAGCAGAGCTTGAGTATTATAAATATGTCTGTAATACAGCTAAAAATATGAAACAAATATCATGATAAAGGCACTGCTGAAAACCTGGAGGAATGCAAATTTACAAGCTGTAGACAAATACTGTGTTGTTAATTTTAAAAAATTAGGAGGCCTAATACATAGCACTGGGTCCTTAAGAATTTACTTAATAAATATGTGTCAAGGGATCTGAACAAGCATGTAAAGCCCACTATACTACCAGAGGAGCCAGGTGTGCTCCTGCAGGACCCTCTCCCAAGGGTACTCCAGGAGCAGGTATCATCTGTGGCAGGAAGAGTAGAGTCACTCCATGGAGATGGACATGATGCTCCATTTACAAATGCCCACAACAGGCTTGGATGATCTTGACAGAAAGAGCAATGCAATATACATGTGAAGTGTTATTATTATTTATGTTACATAGGTTTATTAAATTTAATGCGGATATTGAGGGATTCCATTAATCCCATCTGCAAAAACAGTGTCTGCCAACATTTTCTTGATTAAGCCATTGAAAATATAACAGCTCTGAGTGTCATGTGTTTTTACACCGTAAGATTGTTAAGTGCACTCTACATACAACTGTATTTACCCATTACACCTAAATTCTCTTCTAGTATGTACTATGTCAGCTTGGTCTCTTTCAAAGCAGGAGAATATTATCCTATGTAAAGTCCACAAAGAATCTTTTTCCCATAACACTTTGCAATAAGTGAACATTAATTCATGTTAAATTACAATGGAGCTTCCGTAAATTACATATTACATCTACACAAGCATCCAGGGACCAGCTTGATTAATGTCACTATCACAATGAGTAGCAGAGGAATTAATGTTTGCTGCTAACTATAAAAGAGAAGCATCTACTTTTTCCTTTTGGAAGATACCTTCCTAATTTTCTTATATAAAGTCTTTCCAACTTGCAGATAGAATGTGTGGAAGTGACAGTCTGCTGAATAAGGCTTTGCAGGAGTAGAGCTGTCAGATTTTCAGTTTTTATTAGACCTTGTTTCTTTTAAGGCCCTACTGTGAATATATGCGTCTCTTACATGTACATATCTTTTCTGTAATTTAAAATACATTTTACAATTAAGTTTGCGTTTGCTTGTAGTGGATTTGAAAACAGCTTTTTCAGTGCTCTTTCAAGTAGTTAAGACTTCTTCCCCTGTTATTAAAAAGTTATAAAAACTATTAAAAAAAGACATCAAAATGAGATACAATCCTGAAGTCATAAATAACAAATAGCCATTAACAAAAAAACCTAGCAACCACCAAGTAGAAGCACACCCCAGTAAAACACACAATTACTCTCATTATTTATTGGTGAACATTTCTGGTCAGGTGGTATCTGTAGAGCTCAGTTTGACTGGGTAACACACACTTACAGAGATATCTTTGCAAATTAAGTAGGTGAGCGCCTTAAAAATTTAGGAGAAATGAATACAAATTACAAGATATTTTAAGTAAATTTGCTGCTTAAAATGCAATTTAATGGTCAAACAGCTTTTCCTAATGTGTCAACAAACTAGCAAAATGTTAAGAATTCAAATAAAATAAGGATAACAACTTTAGTGTGCAAAGATACTGACTTTGAGATACTTGGTGTTCCTTCCAGATACAAATAAACAATGAAAAAGTGCAAGAGGTGGAATGAAGATTGTTACAAGTTCCTGTTTTCTCATTTTCTTATTTTACTAAATTAGAATATTGCAGAATACTACCAGCTCATTTCCCCAAGGTGTTTTGCTTATGAAAGGTGAGAGGGTTGCTGTTTGTGCAGTCTGGAGCTTCAGTTACATCCGTCATGACCACAGCAGAGGGAGCAGCTACTCCTGTCATTTATCAATGACCTAAATACAGACTTAAAACATTCTAAAATGCTGATCTTGGGGACATTATTGACCTTGCTATATCTCACTAACACCCTCCCACATACCAGTAGTGGCTGTTGACTTTCTTCAGGGATAACTTCCATCCATCGGTGAATTTGACAGGAATGCCACTGACTACAGGGTTTATGCATGTAACTTTGTCCTGGTTTGAGGTAAAACAAACCAATTTTCTGTTCAGCAATTTTACTTTTTTAGCTGGGCCTCTTCTAACTAACTAAAGTCTGAAATTAACAGCATGTTGCTCAGAAGATGTTCCATCTCATAGTGATAAGACCTGATTATACCAAGGAATGGTACGCAGAGAGGCCCTTGCTTATACTTATTGCTAGAACAACCAAGGTCAGGTAATTTTGTTATTTGCCATGTTGGAGGGTTGGAAGCGGAAAAGCATAGAGGGGTCACACTTGTAGGGAGGAATGGACAGGACAGGTGACCCAAAACTGACCAACTAGAGTATTCCATCCCATCTGCATCATGCTCAATATAAAAGCTGAGGGATCAAAGGGTCAACTCTCTTCCTTCAATGGCCGACATCTGAGGAGGACCCTGTCTGTTCATCTGCCTTTGATCCTGATCCGAGCACTCCCGACTCGATCTTTGGAATCCAGCTCATGTCAGTCACTGAGTCCAGCCTGGGACTTTTTCTGATGCTGCTGGTGATGTGATCGTCATCCTGGGAGCCTGATACAGTTTTGTATAGACTGTATACTTTTTTTTTTTCCTTCCTTTTATACTTTTTAAGTTTTCTTTTTATTATTTATTATATTACTATTATTGATATTTTCATTAAAGTAGTTTATTTTTTTCTAAACTCCTGAATCTCTTTGATCCTTTCCTCTCCTCTCTTTTTTTTAGGGGGGGGAGGAGGGGTCATCATCTGTCCGATTGGTCAAAACCACGACAAACTTGCTCACTTCAAATATATTCACTCCTGATGAAGACCACGTTAACTGTTTATGCATGTCAGTCATGTACACCTTTATTTTCAAAACAGCATCCAAACAAGAGTTCAGATGTGTTACACTTGGGTTTGGTTTGCAGCCATAAATTAAACTGTAAAAATCAGTTGGAATTTTTCACCGGTCTTAGAAGCATAACATGGCGACCATCAGCCTTCTATTTATCACTTCAGGGCTTGCTTACAGGGTTCACCTAGTACCTAGTTTTGTATCCAATTAAAAGGTCTTTGCATAGATTTAAAAGAGAGCTACTGCAAGGGATCGTGTACATCTGACTGTGCACAAACAAGGATGGGCACCTGGATTCATCTCCTGCAGAACTGTCCAGCTGGCCTGGTTCCCCTTCCCTTTGCAAGCCACATGCTTGTGGTGAAGCACTGCTGCTGTGAACTGCAATTTCTCAGTTACTGGTTTGCTTTCCCAACTCCATGGATCTGTGGAGCAAAGGGCCACAAAGATCAGTAAAGCACTGGAGCATGTCTCCTATGAAGAAAGACTGAGAGAGCTGAGACTGGAGAGAGAAGAGAAGAGAAGAGAAGAGAAGAGAAGAGAAGAGAAGAGAAGAGAAGAGAAGAGAAGAGAAGAGAAGAGAAGAGAAGAGAAGAGAAGAGAAGAGAAGAGAAGAGAAGAGAAGAGAAGAGAAGAGAAGAGAAGAGAAGAGAAGAGAAGAGAAGAGAAGAGAAGAGAAGAGAAGAGAAGAGAAGAGAAGAGAAGAGAAGAGAAGAGAAGAGAAGAGAAGAGAAGAGAAGAGAAGAGAAGAGAAGAGAAGAGAAGAGAAGAGAAGAGAAGAGAAGAGAAGAGAAGAGAAGAGAAGAGAAGAGAAGAGAAGAGAAGAGAAGAGAAGAGAAGAGAAGAGAAGAGAAGAGAAGAGAAGAGAAGAGAAGAGAAGAGAAGAGAAGAGAAGAGAAGAGAAGAGAAGAGAAGAGAAGAGAAGAGAAGAGAAGAGAAGAGAAGAGAAGAGAAGAGAAGAGAAGAGAAGAGAAGAGAAGAGAAGAGAAGAGAAGAGAAGAGAAGAGAAGAGAAGAGAAGAGAAGAGAAGAGAAGAGAAGAGAAGAGAAGAGAAGAGAAGAGAAGAGAAGAGAAGAGAAGAGAAGAGAAGAGAAGAGAAGAGAAGAGAAGAGAAGAGAAGAGAAGAGAAGAGAAGAGAAGAGAAGAGAAGAGAAGAGAAGAGAAGAGAAGAGAAGAGAAGAGAAGAGAAGAGAAGAGAAGAGAAGAGAAGAGAAGAGAAGAGAAGAGAAGAGAAGAGAAGAGAAGAGAAGAGAAGAGAAGAGAAGAGAAGAGAAGAGAAGAGAAGAGAAGAGAAGAGAAGAGAAGAGAAGAGAAGAGAAGAGAAGAGAAGAGAAGAGAAGAGAAGAGAAGAGAAGAGAAGAGAAGAGAAGAGAAGAGAAGAGAAGAGAAGAGAAGAGAAGAGAAGAGAAGAGAAGAGAAGAGAAGAGAAGAGAAGAGAAGAGAAGAGAAGAGAAGAGAAGAGAAGAGAAGAGAAGAGAAGAGAAGAGAAGAGAAGAGAAGAGAAGAGAAGAGAAGAGAAGAGAAGAGAAGAGAAGAGAGAAGATGCGAGGCTCAGGGGTGATCTTATCAATGTGTACAAATACCAGAATGGAGGATATAAAGCAGGAAGAGCCAGGCTCTTTTCAGTGATGCCCAGTGCCAGGACAAGTAGCAGCGAGCACACACTGAAACACAGGAGGTGCCATTTGAACATCAAGAAACACACTTTTATTGACTGAGCACTGGCTCAGGTTGCCCAGAGAGGCAGTGAAATCTCCACCCTTGGAGATACTCAAAAAACATCTGTACATGGTCCTGGGCAACCACCTCTAGGTGGCCCTTAAGCAAAAGCTTGGACCAGATGACCTCCAGAAGTGCCTTCTAACCTCAGTCATTTGTGATTCTGTGATTTAGTGGCCTGCAAGACACAATAGGCATGGAAAGTCCACCAAAAAATGGGAAAAAAGGTATTCACTAAGATAAAGGTCAGCGAGCCGCAGCAATTGCTGGAGACCGTAACTCTAGATATGTCTTTGGCCCATTTGACAGCATGAATCTTTTTTTTGTTGGTACATTAGCCGAGCAAGAGTAAGGAAAGACTTGTAGAGTCCAGTTGTTGAGAGTAGGAAATACAAATGCAGAGTGCTCAAAATGCTTTCAAAGTTTACGGTCATAAAATTCAGAGCCCACAAATTAAAGGTGGAGAAAGTCTAAAAGCTGAGATTTAATGGCTTTCGCCAGGGAAATGAAGTTTCTGGCTCTATTCTTTTGTACCAAATGTGAACGCTTAGTCTTAACAAAGGGGTCATGAAGCCTCAACAGAGAAGCTATGGATGATCCCTGCCAGTGGGCTGGCTCTCTCAGGCAGCACCTGGTGGCAACCTGGCAGTCTGAGGACCAACCTGCTCCATGCTACAACTTGTTGAGGCTCCCAGTGCGGCTACTCTGCTACCCAAGTTAGGGAGGAGCAAGATCTCCACTTACTGCACCGGGGCTTGAAATTAGGTAGCTCAGTGATGTGAAATGTTCCATGCACAACAACAGACTGTGCAATATTTGAGTTTCCTTTCAGCTTTTACTTTGGTAAAAATGGATGCTAGGAAAATAATGGTTTTTTTTAATAAGGAAACCCAAAATGTCTTTGTTTGTGCTTTTAGAAAAGTCTTGTCCTTTGGTAAAGCCATTGTGCTGTATTTATGCAGCAAATGGTGTATTAATGAACTTTCATGTACATTTCCCTGATAGATGGGCATTCATAAGAATGAACAACTAAAAACATACTAAAAAGGTATCTAGAAATAAACCCTAAAGCCAAGAATATAGGTTATCTTCCCAAAGCAAGATTGTTAGCTAGGAAACAGTTGTACAGTTGTGGATGTAAAAAATATGATCTACTGCCGCCTCCCTCTTGTGGATGGCTATTTATAGTGACAATTGGATGGCAGATAGCTCTTTAGCAGTTTGATGTCATAATTTATATTCTAAGTGAGGTAGATAGCTTTTTGAATGTGAATAAATACAAATGTTGATTCCCATCTATCAACACGTATACATGTATTATCTCCCCTGTTTACCAGAAAGCACACAAGCTAAGATCACTGCCACGGTAGTAAGTACTAATATGTTGCAGGCTCTGAAAGACCTAAAAAGTTTGCTAGTTACCATGAGAAATATTGCCCCCAGGAAATGCATGATTCAAAACCAGTTTGTACATGGTGAATGCCTACCCATAACCATGCATAATTCAAGTAATTCATGAACCATAGGAGCCTCACTTGTTACTCCTGAGACAACCAACAAATGTCATGGTATGAATAATAGATGAACATGTCTATTTGTATAGCACATTGAATTATCTACTGTAACTCCTCAACTCATTGCAGCTACTGGCAATTATCTCTGTGTTGGCAGACACTGAATAAGCAGAATATTTACCTAGTGGGCTTTAAAATTCTGAAACTGCTTCTCCTGATCGGTCTCTGTTGCTTTGTCCTGCATAAGGGGCTCATCAAGTGCTACCTGATGCTAAGTGTTCGTTTTACAGCTTGCAGCTCAGAGTGAGTCCAGGGCTGACTTTCTTTTCCAGTGGGTTATTTTAACTTTGCACAGTGAGTATAAATAAAATTCAGCTGACATCATTCTGATGCAGTCACCATCATTTAATTTTGTAACGAACTAAAGTGGTGAGGCGGGATGTGTAATTTGTCAAGTCATCTACCTGGAGTATAATAAGGCTCTGATCTAGTGCACGTCAGCACTCTATGGATTTCATCACTTGTATTGTCCTGGTTGGGTTTCATCTTCAACACTTCAGATTTCTGCAATGTAGACATCAATATCTGTGTAGTTGGCTAGACTCCTTTTATACCCAATAGAAGAAACAGGCACTGTTCGTTTCAACAACTAGCAAACATAATGAAAAAAAGTATTCATCTGAAAATAGGTAGCTTACATAGGATAGATGTCTTACCCTCCAGATGTGTTTGTTCCTTCCACTGATTAGAAAGAGTCTAGAAAGAGCCCACCTTAGATGGAGACATCAGGCTTACTAATGGACAAATTTAAGGGAGCTGAATCATGCTTTATTGTATCCGGAGCAACTATTTCAGGTGTGCTACGCTGCATTTGGATTTGTATGTACTTAAGATCACGACTCCACTTTCTTTTTTTGGACTGGCTGTTTCTTTTCTCCAATCCAATTTATAGGCCAGATATTATTTTTTTTTCTAAATTACAGGAATATTTTTATTATTTTCTAATAAAATTGTTGATCTAAAAGGGAATGTTTTCCAATAATTGAAAGCTTTTTTACTTAATATATACTTTTTTATTGGTGTGAGCCTTTTGGTGTTTGGTGTTTTCAAATGAGAATAGTAAAGATATTTGCCAGAAAATCAATGGAAAATCTTGGGCATTTGAAGAAATTTGTGTATTTGCTGCTTCATAAGACACACAAGCTTGCCACATTTCAAGATATTTCCTAGCACATCTGGGTTTTTCTCTGTAAATGCCGGGTGAACGTGACAAGATAGAGGTGTGCATCTTTTGTTGCTTTGTCCTGCATAGGGAGCTCATCAAGTGCTACCTAATGCTAAGTGTTTGTTTTACAGCTTGCAGCTCAGAGTGAGTCCAGGGCTGACTTTCTTTTCCAGTGGGTTATTTTAACTCAAAAGTTTGATACTCATTTGCGTTGAATCCTTATGAAATGAGAACTTAGCTGTATATTACTATCAGAACCATCAAGCCCTTCAATCAGTAGAAATTTTAGAAAATAAATAGTGATGAAATTGATCTACTTTGTAGTGGCTTTTAAACTGACTAATAAATGTACACAAACAGTCTGCCTGTTTGAATTCAAGTAAACTATATTCTCTGGACATTTTTCAGTCTTCCAAAAATAGTCTCAAAGTTGTTGATCTAAAGCAGCCCAGCAGTATCTGGCTTATTCAAATATGAAGAAAAATTGCAGTAGGTCTTAGGCACAGGTGTTGTACAGAACAGAGTGACACAACTTGTAGGGATTTTGCCCAGACTGACTTGACAATAATACAAAGCCTGTTCAGTGACATGAAACTAAAAACCACTACATATTAAGGAGCAATAAGGAATGTTATCTACAGTTACCAAGGTCAGAGATGAAATGGAGGAAAATTTTACCTAACCCTGTAGGAGACACAGGATTTCAAGGCACCTCCTTGCATACATGCAGTGTAATTATTTGCTTTGCTTCTTCCCCAGCTGGGTGCCCAGGAGCTGGATTGGCCAGCAGGTGGATAGTGAGTGCCCAGGCAGCCCTGGGGACACATCCCTTGGCAGCAAAAGCAAGCTGTGCTGCAAAGGAAGAGCATCTTTCCTGCACCCAAACAGCCTAGAAGAAGCCCTAGATTCAGGCCTGTATCATCTACTTGGTTGTAAAAGTAATAGCGTAAACCTCTAGCTTTTTCCTGATGTCTAAGCACATGTTCCGTTTACCCAGCTTAAGTTTACTGTTTTTCAGTCAGCTGACTGACAATGTGACGAACAGATTATTTTCGACATACATTATGTGTATGTGAAGATAGTGTCTCTCAGTTCTCTGTAAGAAAAGCCAAGTCCATATTTTCATATAGACCATGTTTTTAGATCACCTCTGATCATTTCTTCCTTGTTCTCTATGTTGGTTTCATATTTTTCCTAGGAAGCAATGTCTCAAACTGGATTTCATTGATGGATTTCATTGATGGGGAATAAAGTGAAAGGAGTACTTTGTATTTTGTATACATGGCCCTACTATTTATGCAGTTCAGCATGAAACTTGCTTTTCTGCATCTGTAACTATTGGTTATTTTACTCATGCTGAGCTTGCAATCCATCAGCTTCTTTTTTGCAGTTATTACCTACCAGATCAGTACTCCTCCTGTAATTATGTGGTAGTTGATTATACCTATTTAAGTGGAATACTTATCACTCATCTCTACTGAAATGCTTCTTCTTTTATTTCAGACCATTTATGTAATTTGACAAGCACTGTTTGATTGCTAATCCTAAACTCTCAAGTTCTTTTTCGCTTTTGTGTTGTCTGAAAGTTTAATAATGTATTTTGTTATAGAAGAAGTAAATTAAAATATTCTTCAGGATCAGATGCAGGACAGGTCTGCATAGAACCTGACTTGATACATGCTTGATGACAAACCACAAACAACTTCTTGTTGACTAAAGTTTTCAAATTGTTGTTTTTATTTGACAGCAGTTTCAACTAGATCATTCATTTCCACCTTGTTCAAGAAGAATGTTACCTGATATCTCCCCTATTCACCAGCAAGTTATGGTGGCTATAGGAGGCAACCTATAAGGCAGAGGTTCTGAAACTAAAAATAAACTTTCATTATAGTATTGTGGAGCCGTTTTCTCTGTGGTTCCTCTTGACTCTGCAGATTGTCCTAGCAGGTTTCTCTTCTGCTTAAGTACTGGGCACCTGGCTTAACTCTACCACTTTAACATTTGTCATGTAAATGGAGGAAGTCTGCATTTTGGAAAGCTTTTGTTTGCATTGTACCCATAGGAAAGGTGGATACATAAAACCAGAATTCCCAAGAGGGTGTAGCCAACAAATTAGCCCTTGGCTGAGGTTTGAGATGGGTCACTTTACTTTTGAGCTGCAGTTAGTTATGTGTTCACCTACATTTTTTTCTCCAGGTCTAGCCCTGTTTTGTCAGCTGGGACTATAAATCTCTAGGGACAAGAACCAACTGTTTCAGGGTGGTTATGCAGTGCCTGGCAGAGAGGTCATCAGTGCTGACTAAGGTGTGTAAGTATTACTCAAATAATGAATTTATAATAATCAACCATATTATATATTTCTTAGTGCTTTGCCAGGTCCTGTTAAGCAGATTGTGTATCATGGTATCCATAGCATTTCTCAATATATTTCTTAAGTAATCAGATCTTCTTGTTGAGAAGATTTCCTTTAAACTTAACGAACACAGAGGTTGCTCCTGTGGAGCAGGCAGTTTACAGTATTGGGGCCAAGTGAAATTCTGATAGCAGATACTTGCTTGTTGGTCTTTGTAAAATCATCTGCTTAACACTCATGTTTCCACTGCCCTCTAGTTGCCTCCTTTCCCATTTTCTAATGCTTCATCTCCACATTTACTACTTAATTTTAAGGGACTTATGTAAATAAAGACTTCAACATAATTTCCTTGCAAATCCTTTTCCTTTAAAAAAAAATATTAAAAAAATTAACAGCTACCACTGTATAGTTTATTTCATATGATAGCTCTTTTAAATGTTAGTTTGGGATTTGCATCTTTTTCTGCTTTATTTTGGATAATCTAATTAACTTTAAAAATAGTCTCCATAAGATGCAAAACATGGGAGAAAAGATGGTGGAAGCCCAAAGGTTGACTACAGCAAGAGTTGTGCTGAATTAAATTAAATTCCAACACGGAACAAACTCTGTGGAGTGCAGGAGGACAGTCTAATTTAAAAGGGTGTGTCTTGCTGTGCAGTCTCTTTAAGTGTGATCTGCTTTTGGTCTAATTTTCTGTGACAGTGTATTTAATAACAGTGGTCCCTTACTGAGAATACCTTCTGCTTGGTCTGTCACTGTAGAAATTTTGGCCATGTGATCAGCGTACCTTTGTCAAATCAACACTTAAATTTCCTTAAAGGAATGAAGAACTCTTAACATTTTGTTGTACAGCTCCAGATGAAGAAATTTTATGCTTCTGTTAAAGCGCCTCAAACTTCAGTCATTCTGCATTTGTTGCTCCTCTACTTTGTTAGATAACTATTAAAAAATTAGGAACTTATAAAATAAGAGGGCTGCCTTATAAGACTGTTTATTTTAAATCCTGGAAAGGACTCTCAATGGCAGATCAGGAATTTCACAGCAATATGGATTAGCATGATATATTTTTTTTGGTGTGCTAAAAATAAGCAGGCACTGCTGTTTGACAAGCATTTTATGGGAAATGTGCATTTTTCATTTATGAACATTCATCATTAAGTGGCTTTATATTTAAAACATTACCTAATGGAGCTGCATGGAATTGAGAGCCAACATGTAGATGTACTTCAGAGCTACTCAGTTTCCAAAGCAGCAGTCCTATTTAAATGTGTACATGCCTTCTATGACCTGACATATTAGAGGTTCTGAATTTAATTTAATTTAAATGTGCAATTTTCTCTTTTTTCCCTCCACTGCAATTATGCAGCATATGAAGTATATATAGTAAGTCTATGAACATGGTATGTCTGAAGAGCCCAGCAGACATGCTGAAGGATTATGTTTCCCTCTCTTCACCATTGTACAAATTAGAAGAATCCATAATAACATATATGGTCTTACATCTTTTTCTTCTAGACTGCCTATAGACACAAGCAGGATAAAAACACTGCTTGAATTAAATCAGATTCTTTATCTTAAGGAGTTCTGCACTTCATGTATCAGTGGCATATAACCATTTTTTGCCATTGCAGCCATACCATGCACAGCTCCAAGCTTGCAGCAGGAGGGCAAGGCATCCTGTCTCTTGCTGTATAAGCATCCTTGTTAACAGCAGTAGTGAGACAGGAGGCACACTGTGATGGTCTCCCTTCCTCTGAGTGGAGGCAGGCATCTCCCATCCCCTTCCTCAAGCCCTCCATCCTCCTCCAGACTGCTGCTTTAATATCTCAGCAAATTGTGGCCACTCACCTCAAAAGGGTGTAAGAAACTGAAGGAGGTGGCCTTTGGGTGTGTGTTGGCTGCCAGGCAATGTCAGTGGGTGATGCGGGTTCCTGGAGAAGGCAAAGGTCTGTGTGTGTAACCAGGGGTACATAGCAATCTTTATCTGTGTCACCAGGTCCTCCAGCATGATATATAATGGGAGCAGGCATACTGATGGAAGACCAATTTAGTGTGTTTCTCATAAAAGCTGTCCCACATAGTCATATAGCAGGTACCTAACTTGGCAGCACCACTGAAACTAACCTGTTGTTCATATTTTTATGGTTACAAAGTGTCGTCACTTTCTTAGCTGAGGATCAGAGAGGGATCGGATTAAACAAAATTGATAAATGTTTATTGTTTAATTTCTGGATTTTCATTTTTCATTACCTGTGCACAGGAAAGGAGGCCATAACAGTGTCTTGGCTTAGACTGGAGAAAATGATCTCAGCACAAACCCATTTTGTCAAAGGGGATTTCAGTTTCTGCACTCTGAAGGTTTGTGGTTTTCTTGTAGTTAGAGCAAAACTGTGAAAAAGCATAGCCATCCTCATATTATCTTCAGCTGTGATTATCCACTGCCACAGAAGGCTAAACAGAGATGCAAACCAAGATGGCAGCAATCCTGCAAGTGAAGGTGACAGGTATAAAGCACAGGCTTAGTGGATCCCAAAGGGAGGTCTAATTTTAAAAGGGTTTATTATGCTACTACATTTCAAACAATAGTATCTGGGAGGAATTGAAACTACACACAATTAATTATTTCACATTCTTAAACCACTCACTAATTTAAGCCAGACACATGAAAACTATATACATCTTTTCATGAAGCATGCATCTTGCCCCAATTTTCTCTTTATTACTCTTGCTAAGAAGTATATATATGCAGTTCAGAAAAGAGAATGCACATAGCTAACAAGAAGGGAAAAAAGTAAAATTGGAGGGGTTACTTCATCATTTGGTTTGTTCTTGATGCATATGTCTCAAACCAAGACATAGGATTTATTTAATGCTTCCTGTAGCATGTATGTCCCAGTGTAAAATCACAAAGGTGAATTCAAAGGTGCACACATCTACCTTTAGCACCATTATTTATCAATAGGTTTCACTAAATCATCTCAATCTTTATATATCTTTTTCAAAACAGAGTGCAATGACTTCTGGCTGCAAAAGAAAAAGCTGATCACTCTGACCTGTCACTAATCATCTCTCAACTGAGAAGAGTATTTCTGTTGTCTCTGAATGCTAGCTTTATAATGACAGTCAAAGCATGCATTGAATACACTTAGTGATGCATTTGTATGACTGGAATAATGGCAGTTTTCTCCCTTGTCGACATTACCCTAACATTAACTAAGCCATGTCTTTACACACTCTTTTCTCAAGCCCTGATTGTCTGCCATAGACACATGTACTTTGTGCCACATTCAAAAGTTAACAATAAAACTTGTAGGAGTAGATTGGTGTGAAAAGGCACAAAAGTCAAATGAAGCCATCTCTAATTTTGTCTTGCTGTCATCCCACGGTGCATTCCCGGTCATGTAATAATAAGGAGAACAGACGAAAGGCTGAGATTAGATGAGAAAAGTAAATTGCTTTTTGACAACTGGCTTCTAACCTTAGGTTTCACACATATCCCTTCCTTAGACACAAATGTGTACTTACAGATTTCAGCACATGAAAATATAAGAAACTAAAGCAGTCATAGGATGGTTAGAGTTGGAAGGGACCTTAATGATCACCTAGTTCCAACATCCCTTCCACTAGACCAGTCGAGTTCTTTTGCTCAATGCACCAACCAACCAGGCTTTAAACACTCTGAGGAATGGCATCCACAACTTCTCTGGGCAACCCATACCAGTGCCTCACCACCCTCATAGTGAAAAATTTCTTCCTAATATTTAATCTAAATCTCTCTTCTTTCAGTTTAAAGTAGTTACCCTCATCCTATCATTACATTCCCTGATAAAGAATGCACTCCCATCTCTCCTGTAGGCCCCCTTTAGGTACTGGAAGGCTGCTAGAAAGAGCCTTCTCTTCTCCAGGCTGATCAACCCCAATTCTCTCAGCCTGTCTTCACAGGAGAGGTGCTCCAGCCTTCTTATCATCTTTGTGGCCTTCCTCTGGACTCCTTCCAACAGGTCCACATCCTGCTTATGTTGGAAGCCCCAGAGCTCAAGGCAGTACTCCAGGTGGGGTCTGACGAGAACAGAATACAGCAGAAGGATCACCTCCCTCACCCTGCTGATCACAATTCTTTTGCTGCAGCACAGGATGTAGTTTGTCTTCTGGGCTGTGAATGCATATCGTCAGCTCATCTTGTGCTTCTCATCCACCAATGCCCCAAGTCCTTTTCCTTGGGTCCATTCTCAATCCGTTCTCCATCCAGCCTGTATTCCCGCTTATGATTGCCATTGCACATGGTCTTGTTCAGCTTCATGAGGTTCACATGGGTTCTCTTCTGAAACCTGTCCAGGTCCCTCTGGATGGCACCCCTTCCCTCTAGTGTGTCAACCACACTACACAGCTTGGTGTTGTCAGCAAACTTGATGAGGGTATGCTCAATGTTTTCCTAAAAAGCAGAATGAGGAACAAAGAAAGTGACATCACTAATGGAAAGTCCAATAGGAATTTTCAGCTCCTGCATTTTTTAATGCTCTCTTCTTGTTTAGGGGTGCTTTATTACAGTAGTCAATTGCTCCTCCTCATTAACTTATAGTTTGGCATTTATAGCTCTATAAATTGCCTTAACAGCCCCCATGAGTACTGCTGTAGTGAAGGACCTTGTTGTGTTTCCATTATATACCTAGCTTCAGAGATATATATAACTCAGACATTTTAATTTGCATCAGGCTTTGGGGAACTTGGCTTACAGGTCAAAGAGTGAAACAACTTTCAGCTTATGTATTTGAAAATGATATATTTTAGCCAAGAGCAGTTTGCAAGTACAGAAAATTTCATCTTAATTTAGAAGCTTCCAGGATAAGAAAATGTATATTATCTTCTGTAACTAGATAATGTGAATTGTATGTGTTCCATTTGTGTGTATAAATTCAGATTAATATAAGACACTGTATTAATTAAGATGTTTTATTATCAGCATTAAAAGATGCTGTTTTTAAAAGTTATCTAAAAGATAAGTTTTTGAAACTTTGTAAAAGATTGCTTTTACAACTGTCTCACAAAATATAGAAGAAAATATTATGAGGAAAAGCAAAAGAAACCCAAAACTGTGAAGTCATCTAATTGATTAGTTAACGTATTATAACGATAACCCAACGTATTATAACGATAACCCAACGTATTTGTACAAGAAACAATTTTGACATTTCCTTTTTTGGGGTCCTGACATCTGCCTCGAATGCTCAAAGGATCAAATCCAATCTTTATCCTATTAAGAAGGAAATGAACGCTGCTTAACTCTCCTTTAAATTTTGGGCTGGCTGATAGTTACCTTTAGAATTGGAGTGCTTTTCTACTGTGGATATATTTACATAAATATATTTGTAAAGCACATTCAAAGATTTGTTTGAATATTCAGTAATATTTGTCTTCTGGCAAATATTATTCTAACTTATATTTATGGTAATTTTCTCAGTTATTTAACTCAAGAATCTAATAAACAAAATTTCTATTCTGGATTACTTCATTGAGATCATTCTTTTTATTGCTGCTTTCTGTTGCACATCTGCTTGATGGGTGTGTTTCATTCCTGTCACTAATAGTCTCAGCTTTACCACATAGTTTCTAGTCTAAGCCAATTTTCACTTGATGAGTGGTCTTTCATTCTAGCTCCTACTCAGTCAGAGAGTTGCATTACCTCTCTAGGTCACTGATATAAAAACTGAAAGGACTCATCCTTAATGATTACCCTTATAGAGTTCTGCTAGTTGCATTCATCTTTCTCAAGTTCAAAATGACACTCTTTCATTTATGTTTAAGCTATTTTGTACCTGCGCAAACCTTATCCTTTTCACTGTACTTACTGACCTTGTACATTAGCATTTTTTCCACTTTGTGTTGCATATCAAACCACCGTAAAGTCCATGTAAATTCTGATGATGGCTTCCTCTCTCTTTCTGACTTGAGCTGCCATCTCTTCTCTCAGCTCCACTAACAGCTCTTTTCAGTACTTTCTCAGGTGTCTGATGAGAGTTGTTTCCTGCTTTATATGGAAACACCTTTAATACTATAAGTGCCCTTCAGTTACTGCCCACTTTGTCCCTAAACCTTGACCTAGCTGTGAAATGAACTTTTGTTCAATTGTAGATATGCAAGGGCTTTCTTTGAAGTGAAAGACCATATGCTACTGGTTTTAGATGTGTACACACACAAAAACTATATTGCTAGTATTGCTAGTCACCAGGATAGTTTGGAAATTATATATACTATGTACAAATATTCTCACTTGGTTTCATTTTGAATCCAATTTTTAAATATGACATTTTACAGTTCAGTACTCAAAAATAGCTGGTTTCAGTGAGGAATAGTCTACATATATCTGTTTTATTTGCTTTATCCACAGTGTCTGTGTGTTCAGGTTTCTGCCTAAGCTTGTGGGTGATGGCTGACATTGTGGATATAGAGTTTATACACAATTGCAAAAATCAAAAGTCAAAAATACTGACTTCATTTCAGACGGACAGGTTCTTTAAATTGCTGTAAAGCCCCAGATGTGCAAATGCATATATAATGAAGGTCATAAGTTTTTCCATTGCATATTGGGTACTTGTGTACTTAAATTTTAATACATGCAATAGCATTTACAGAACTAGGGTTAAAGTTCTAAAATCCTGATACCATAATTACCTTTGCTAAAAGCTCAAACTTCCAGTACCTGAAAATTTAAATAACAAACTAAATAAAAATTTGCACTTCCTTTACATCTTGAAATGTTGAAAGGTAATGAAAGGTCAATAACTCTAAGTTCCTGCTAGATTTCTGAGGATATTCGTTATCAAAACTTCAAAATAAACTTTTAAAAAATGGAGTATCTACTTTCCTTAGGGTCAAAACATTTGTGTGACCCTCAGTTGGACTTCCAGAATTCCTGTATGGGCATATAATATATTCTGACAGCTGCAAAAGTCAAAACATGCACTTCAACCTTATCAACACACTCAGCCTTATCAAGACAAATCTTTACAAAGTGCATTCACATATTAACAAATTAGCATTTTCTGACTGCAAATAATTC
>VZTM01017381.1:10981-21753 GCA_013400555.1 Jacana jacana | reverse complement strand
AACTTAAGGATTTAAATTATTACTGCTAATGTGTAAGCTGTTACTATCCACTACTTAAGGACTGAATATCCACAGTTTGACTTAAAAAATATTCACAGGTATCTATCTCCAGGAATATAAAAATGTTGTCAAAAGGAAATGGTTGAGAGCTCTACACTTCCCACTGCTTAGCATGCTTTCTGTTTATTTTTCCTGTCTCCTTTGTGGTAGGAAGAGGTATGGGAAAATTGCAAATGGCTCCTTTTTGTCACATTTGCATCTCATGATCTGGGGGAATTCAATTTCTCTCTCCTTCCTTGTGCTCAGATCACTCCAGAGCACTGAGGTAAAGTGCACCTTATTCTGCTTCTGATATGTGCCAGCACTTGGGCAGAGACTTTTCCTGTTAACAGGAATGAAAAAATAACCTATGAGAAGAAAAAGCCACCCCAAAATCCTGATTGATCAAATTTAGTCATTTGTAAAGAATCAAGGAATTAACCTTTATACTTTTAAAGATTACCATATCCATTTCTGCTCCTTTCAAAATTATTCTTTATGATTAAATAACGCAAAGACTTTATAGTGATGAAAAGGCAGAAAATAAACAGAAACATGTAAGAACTATATAGATAAAACAGAAGAAGCATCTTAAAAACCCAAGACTATTCCAAATAGATCATAGAAACAGCACATCCTTCAAAGGGATAATCAGTTTTAAAATGTCACTGGACATAACGCTTTAGCTGAACTCCCTTACTTTCATTGAAAAAACGTCTGGTGCCTTTGAAAAACAGTATCTCTTCCTCATTTAAACATGTCAAAATTTCTGAGGGTTCCTTGTAAAAAGTATCTGTGTGTGTATATAAACATTTTTAATTGCTTATTACAATGGGTAGCTTTGGAATCACTGTATTTTAATGTCAGATGTCAGTATTCTCAATACAATCACAGCACTGAAAAAGAAAAGCATTTTAAGATTAAAACTGAAGCAAACTGGGAATTTGCTATTTATAATAAATCAGTTCTGATTACCACTGTAAAACAGAACAAAGAGACAAGTTCAAGCCAAGTACATTATTCCTATGCTGCAGTCAACTACATGAAGTAAGTTCCTGTATATAGACATGCTTTTTAAAATTTTTTTTCTTGCAGATTTTGATTTGTAGTTATGTAGAACATGTACTAAATTCTAATAAAGCACTTCTGATTACAAGGTAAATGCTATGTGTTTCTACTGTTTTATCTTAATGATATTTTGCCCCCCCCTCCTACTTTTAATATCTACTACCTCTTGTAAAAGACCCCCAACATTTTCACATATGTAACAGTTCACTCTTCAAAATACACACTAACAGACTACCAGCTATAAAAAAAAAATCCATTTTAGATGTATTATGTTCGGCAATGTTGCATTTTTGCTTCCAATAACATTAATTCTAAAGGTTGTTAGTTTATCTAAATGATTCAAAGGTTACCTCTGCATTTAGGTTGTCTGCAAGACTTTCAAGAAACTGGCTTTCAATTGGATTCTGCTGAGTAAGAAGAGTCAGGTAGTGACTGAGTTTATCATGAGTTGTAATGATGACGCCTTCTCCGAATTTGTCAAACTGAGGCCGTCCAGCTCGACCAAATATCTGCATGACATCTAAAATTCCAAGGTCAACAAAGGAGCCTCTTTTTGCAGCATATATTTGTGTTCCCTGGTTGAGGAAAAGTTAATAAAAATTAACATAAATACACATGAATATAATCCTGATGAGCTGAATACTGAAATTAGGCAAATATAGCATGATTTCAGAAGTGTACTTTAACTAATCCTTTCATAATCTTTGATATATTTAAATCTTTACTATACAAACTAGACTCCCACTGGAGAGAATCAGTTTAATGAGATATAAATAACATTTCAAGTCAATCAGACATTTCCCCTCCAGGCCCCAAACCCACAATAAAGCTCTTGCTATTTATGCTTCTTTACAGGTTTCTTTTAAGACAGATACCCACGTGCATATTAATGGAAGCTCTTACCTTAATAACAACAGCATGAGCAGGAAGATTGACACCCCAGGCAAGCGTAGCTGTACAAACTAGGACTTTGATATGTCCGTTAGAAAACAAGTTCTCCACCAAACTTCTGTCTTGCCGCAGCATTCCTGCATGATGAATACTAAATCCATCTGGAAACAACTCACGTAGTTGCTTATTTCGGGATCTCTGTACCTAGAGTGGATGAGCATAAAAAATAAATTAACTTCTAATTATAGTACAAGAAGCACCGTATTAAAAACATTACAGGAAAAAGCCCCCATTGAATCTTACTATGAGTCAGACAAAAGGAACCTTTTCTATTTATGTCAAACTTTTTATCACTGCCAGCACATCACAATTTTCTATAAATGAATTTGACTTCTAGCCTTACTTTCTAAAGAATACACTTAATTGTTTAAAAGAATACTTTAATAAAAATATAGATTCACTGAAACAGAGATCCACATTTACTCATAACCGATAAGAACAGCAAAACCGAGAGCTTACAATATTGCTTTTCCTTACAAGCATCTCTTTCAGAACATGTAGGCAGGTAGGACAGGCTTAAGGCAGCAGGCCACACACTATACTCAACATTAAGGAGGGGATACCCTTCCCCATCACCATAAGCTCAGCACAGCATGGATTAATAAATTCATAGTATGGCATCAAGTTGTTCATCCACCTCTCATTTTTACTTTCTGCACATGTAGGAGGCTGGAATCTCAGTCTGCAAAACCTCAGGTCCTCCAGCCTCCCACTGTGTATAAGGTCTGTAAGTATGTCCCCCTTATTTCTGGGTGCTTGCTCATCATGCTTCACCTAAACCCAGTATGGACTCAAAAAAACCTAACACCCTTCTAAACACTGAACTCTGAAACACAAGTTGCTTCTAGTGTGTCTTCTAGAAGCAACCAGTAAGGAAATAAGAAACCCAACCGCTTAAAGAGGAAACCCAAACCCCTACAGTTCATGGCATTTTAGACCAATGGGAATAGTTGTCTTCCTGCTCAGAAGCATAGCTTTGGGCTAAAGCTCAAGTAGCACAATCAGTACAGCTCTATTATAACAATTACAGAGGAAAGACAGAGCAGCCCTGTTGTAAACTGGAATAAAGGACCTTCAATCAAGCTTTGGTAAGATTAGATATAAGGCCAGAAAGCATGCCATACAGTCTCTATACCCTCCACCTGGATACTTGTTCCTCAAATCTTCAGGTTTCAATGTTCCTGATTTTCCACAAACATTTCTGGTTTTCCTCCCATCTCTTCCCCATTCCTATCTGCTGCACTCGCTGCATTCCAGAATTGCATTCCAGATCACTGCTGAATATGACTCCAGGAGGGTTATGGTAATGATGACTCTAATCTTTCCTTAAAACAGATTTATTATCATTGCCAGCAGAGAATCTATTTTTCCATAGACCACAAGGGTGTTAAGCATTTTAACTATCACTGTATTTTCAGTCCTGTACATTACACTGAATTAATTCTACACAGACTTCTGATTATTATTATTTTAAATCTTCACATTTACTAGTACCTGACACACAGCCACTGCAAGTTGACTTAAGTGATACAGAATGGGTAAAGCAAAGCAAAATATGGTTCATGGCATGGTACTGGCATATTGCCAAACGTGAGCAATAATTCTCTGCAAACAGAAATAAATAGGGAGATGGAAATGCAATTATGAAGGACGACATGAAAAGAAAAATACTGTAGGAAAAACACATTTCTCAGCTTCACAATTATCCAACTTTTCAATATCTGATCTTTCCTGCTTTAGCACTAATTATTTACTATTCATTTAAAGGAAATCAAACTCAGCTTTTAACTACACATAAGTTTTTGGCAAATTTAATTAACTGCTGTAGTGCTTAAAAATGAATAAATAAGAAATTGAGAAAGTGGCAGTCCAGTTCACGAAGCTTATTCTTTATGAGCCAGTGAATGGGAACAAATACTGCATAAAGAACACAAATGCATCAAAGTTTGCATTTATAGTATATGAACAACAAATCTCACAAAAGACAGGCATTTAGAAATCTTACTTCAGTTGCAAATCTGGGAATTACTGTGACACAGAAATTTGGATTGATCCTGATTACATTCAGAACATGGTGTATGCATTTAATAATGTAATTAGCTTTAGGACATCCATCAGCAATGTCACTTTTTTATTAGAGCTGCTTGTATTGGTGTCACATGATTACTTTACAGGTATTAAAATAACTACTTTTCAAAAAGCACAATTATTTCATATCAAAAATTACACTTTAAGTATTATAATCTGTAGCTGAAAAAACCAGCAGGGTGAGGGAGGTGATTCTGCCCCTCTGCTCTGCTCTGGTGAGATTCCACCTGGGTATCAGCACAGGAAAGACATGGACCTGTTGGAGCAGATCCAGAGGGCAACAAAAATGATCAGAGGAGTGGAACACCTTTCCTATGAGAACAGGCTGAGAGAGTTGGGGTTGTTCAGCCTGGAGGAGACAAGGCTCCCGGGAGACCTTGTGGCAGACTCCCAGTACCTAAAGGGAGGCTTATAAGAAAAGACTTTTTACTAGGGCCTATTGTGACAAGACAAGGGGTAATGGTTTTAAACTGAAACAGGGCAGATTTAGACTAGATAGAGGGAAGACATTTTTTACGATGAAGGTGGTTGATGCTAGAACACCTTGCCCAAAGAGGTGGTAGATGGCCCATTCCTAGAAACATTCAACGTCAGGTTGGATGGGGCTCTGAGCAACCTGATCTATTTGAAGATGTTTCAACTTATGGTGGGGGGTTGGATTAGATCACCTTTAAAGATCCCTTAAAAGTAAGAAAAAGAGAATGGGGAAAAGTTTGTGGCAGAAAACACATTAAGATGTGGCAATGCTAGTCTGATTATAATTCAAGTACTTACAAGCTTAAGATTAATCGATCATTTAAAAATACAGTTACACCCAAATGTAACCAATATAGTTGCATTTAGAAAGTACATCCACATGCTTCTAAAATCTGCCACATATTCTAAAACATCTTTGAAATGTTTAATATTCACAGGTCTTGTGTATTCATTTATTGAATCTATGAACTGTTAGATTTCCAGGTTGCACTTTAACCAGTTTAGAGACGCATTAAATAAAATTTTTCCAATGCAGAAGATGATGAACTTTTTTTTAATGAAAAACTCACAGCCCACTTTCGACATAGGAAAAAAAAGCGTCAAGTAAATCAAATCACTAACTATCCTCAATGATTCCATTAACTGCACAGAATCTGAATTAATTTTCTTTCCCTAAATTCATGGGGAAGGCAAGTTAGCTCAAGAACAATGAAATAACCTAATTATATAAAGTTACACTTGAGAGAATAAGTAAATAAAAAAAATCACATATCTCAGTGCTGGCTTGGAGGACTGCTCACACAGCATATCCTTTCATGGCAACATATTTGCAAACAAACCTCCTAAGCTTTTCGGCCAATAAATTGCATAGTTATTCTATTAAATCTGGATTTTAATGGTTTCCGAGACAATGAAACCAACAACTAATAAATAAGGCAAGTGACACTATAAAGAGTTACACTACTCCCACCTTGTTCTGTTACAGACTAAAAGGTTTTGTTTAAAATTTATACGAAATGTGCCTCAGGTGTATGGAGAAGTTGTTATTATGAAGTCTGGCGCTGGTGTCCTGATTAGAATTGATTTTCTTTCCCCTCCCTTATTGCTCAAGAGGGCTGTAGATTTATGACCTTTGCTTACATACGTGTGTGCATCTAAAACAGTATGTATTAAATAAATTACTAGTTTACCACGCTGCCATCTGTATTTCTCCTTTAAATATCTTGAATTTTATGCAGTTCCTGATTAAGACACAATAAATTCTTAAAATTTGACAGAAAAATTTCTTCCTTAATTTTAATAAGAAATGAGACATACGTAGCAGAAAAAAAAATATTTAATCAAGCTTTAGGGTATGTCACTTAAATACTTGAAAAAAATAGTACCCTTCCTTACCCTTTGCTTGCACCTGGTATGACAAAGATATCATCATTCACATAGACTATAAGGTGCACACTTTTGTCTGAATTATCAATATGCCATGAATCAACAAATGAAGTTTTTAATAGGCTTATAGCTATCTTTTCCTTATTTGATCTAAAAATAAGTTAAAAAAGAGTAAAAAAGCTTGATTATGAGAAGCAGCTGACAATAAGTTGCTTCTTGATAAGTTAAAACAAGAATTTATGTCTTTTCTTTAATCTCCAATGGCTCCAATGAATAAGTAAGTTGTTCACCGCTGCTTCGCTGCTTGGTGAGATCAGATATTTTCTTTTTTCTTTCTGTAAATTACTTATTTTTTCTCTTTGCTTCCTCATTTTGAAGATGTTTTTGTTTGCAACTTTCAATTTTGGTGGCTTTGCCCCACTAATAACACAGTTTTTGACTATCACTTATTGTCTTTCAATAACAGAAACAGCACAGTCTATTGCTTTATTTTTCTCATGATCACCTTACTATAGCAAAACTGTCATGCTTGTGACAATAAGACTCAATCACTGTAATTTCCTTTCTCTGGAGTTCACAATAGGGCAGAAGTTGCAGTTTGCTCAGAATGCATCATCATATTTGTTCACTGGTTTGAGCGATTCTGAGCCATTTATTCCCAAACTTCAGTCCCTGCACTGTTCTGACACCCTGCGAAGTACTAGATCTTAATTTTGAGGCCTCATTAGCTTCTCCTGATGAGTGTTTTGCTCAGATAGCAGATACCACCTTACTATAGAAGCAAGTTAGCTTTTTCTGCAGCTTTCCATGAAGGGCAGTGTTCATTAGTACTGCTGCAGTTCAAATATTTCCAAAATAACTATTTTATATCTTTCTTGAAGACATCAGAAAGTGTAATTCTTAGGGTCACCTTCTACATTGTTTTAAGTTCCAACTAGACAAAAGTCTACTCTGCCTCATTCATATTAATCATAGCAGTGAATCTGCTTTGCTGGCTCATTTAAAGTATACTGATTGTCTTTCAAAATTTACGAGAATAAGGTAAAATGGGAGAAGCCTCTGTCCATTTTGGAAGTAAAGGGCGGTTGAGAAAAGCAGAATGTAAAAATAGAAGTTGAAGAGTTCGTTAGTGGGCTTATTCCTGTTCCTTAAATATAAAAAAATTAACATGACTTCTGTGTCTCTGCGGACTGAGAGAAATGATCGAAGGACTGCATGATCATTCATCATTTTTGCTCTTCAGAATTTACTACATACATATTGCATATTAATCAATTTATACAAGTTAAATCTTTAAGTTTTGTTCTTCTATTGGCAATTGCTGTTTCAAAGGACAGAGTTTAGAACTT
The DNA here is from genome assembly GCA_013400555.1 of Jacana jacana. Lineage (NCBI taxonomy): Eukaryota > Metazoa > Chordata > Aves > Charadriiformes > Jacanidae > Jacana > Jacana jacana. The sequence continues at coordinate 14,395 of VZTM01017381.1, read as the reverse complement.
AGTGCCAATAAACCATGAGAAGGGGTTTTTAAATATGAAGTCAAATTATAATGATTTCTTGTCACAGAAAAAACCATGAGTCTCCTTAATGTGCACAGTTAGAGCAAATGTAAGAAACCCAGAATAAGTACTAACCCATGAAGCTGAGCTGTCACACTATCCAACAGTTTACGAACTTGTAGTTTCTGTGTAATAACTAACCTATCATCAGCTGTTTCTAAGACACAGATGAAGTGGCATGTTATGTGGTAAGAACAAGATGAAGTTATTATTTTATTACCGAAGCAAAGAATTAGCTTAAAGAAATTTTCCCTCAAGGACTTAAAAGTTGACTACATTTCTGTGATGAATGTACATTAAACAATTGGTCCCTGTCTTGTATTACCTTCTATACCTTTTGAGCAACAGCATAAAATGGAAAATTATTAGTATTTCCTGAACCCATAATAATACACACAGCACACAGCCTTCTAAATCATATATTAACAACTTGTCATGATGCTCTTCGGTGATGCCATGAGTCACCCAACGCTCCAATACACTGGACTCAGCTAATGCTTCTGTGTTGATATGCCCTTGTATTACTTCCCTTGCTCTTTCCTGAGAATAGCAGTGGTGAGTGTTCACCCTGCAGCTGGTTCCTCTGAAGAACCCGAAGACTACTGAGAGCTCCCCTCAACCAACATGACTTGCATGAGCCAGCAGACCATTTCTGGATGCAGGCAGGCTGGCCAATATGCTAGTGAACTTAATGAGTATGCATGCCCATTCTCTGCATCTTCACTTCTTAAATGTATCTACCTATTAACTTTGTATAGTTATGCTGAAGTAATATCTATGTCCAAAATTGATTCTTTTACTGGGTTATAATTAGTGGGTACCTGGCCTAACAGTATTTGAAGAAGGTAATTATAGCAAACAATTGTGAATCAGTTTGAATTTCTCCTGGAAGAGTCAATAATCTAATTGTCTCCCTCTGGAGATTTAAGTTCACTGTATTAAAATTAGAGTCGTTTAAACCCATGAGTTACTGCTTTGATCAATTTTACTGAAATCATCTCACTAAGTTCTGCAAAGTGCTCTAAAAAAACCTCTGAAGGAGAAAGAAAGGAGAGTAGTGCGACTGCTTTGCCTAAATGCTGCCTTCTACCGGTGTAAAGATAACAATTCTTTGAGTGTAATCATCAGGAGCACATAATTCAGGACTAATTTTCTGTATTCTGGTGTTATAACTGTTTTTCTTCTGAACCCTCTCCTCTTCATGTGTATGCAGGCTTCTATTGATTTAGGGTTGTCTCCTGTCAATTTGTAATTTAGAAACACTTGTTTAGAATAGGATTCTATCTATCCTCGGTAGGCCACAGACTATTTTTCAGTTGTTGCACTTAAAGTAGTTCTCTCTACATACATACCTAATCTTCTGCAAGGCAGAGCTACCTTCACTCAAAGTTTTAAAAATATTTCAGCTATTCATAATATACTGGGTTTCTGTAGTTCGTGAAACACAGAGTCACTGCAGAGTGAAGTATCAAAGAATTCAGTTTTAATGTATTTAAACCCCAATTAGAAAAACTGGATGAAAAAGAGAAGGGAGGAGAAATTTAGACCATTAGGAAGAATTATCAAGCAGTCTGTCCAAGTTATGACTGTCTTGGTCTGACACAGTTGTATTTTTTTTTAATTCAAGTGAACCAATGGCCTCTTTTTGTCAAGTATATACAATTTTCATTGTGTATGACTATCAGTTTTGAGATATGGCTAGATGATACTTAGATTTTAGTACACTCTTTTGCTTATCTTTATTATTTAGATGTATTTGTTTTCTTTTCAGCCCTGACTGGTAACTCTTCTGCTTTTTACAGTATTTGTAGATGTTCTTTGAAGAAAAAACTTGGGAAGCTGTTGTTCCCCTTAAAAGCAAATGAATTCTGTAAATGTGGACCGAAAACACTTGTCTGCTTTTTCAAAAAATTGAAAGGACTTGTCTGCTTTCAAAATTGAAGAGTGAAAACCTACAATTCTTCTGCTAATAAAGAAAATTTTAGTTATTGCAGGAACATTACCCCAGAAGTGGTAGCTGTTGGGAATTTGACATGTGGCAGTTCAATGATTCCCTGATGTCCTTTGCATATGACAGATAATGCTGCCATTTTTCAAAATAATGCAGGTTTTAAACATACTTTGCAGCTCAACAAATACAACATTAGTTCTTACGTCTTTGTGCTCTAATCAGAGAATGCTTTCTAAAAAAACTGCTATGAATTATCCTTTACTTCTCATTTTGATTCATAAGGAAAGGAGGTGTAAGGCAGTGTAAGTCACTGAGGATGCAGACAGTTTCAAATTAGCTCATTTAATGCTTAGCTGTTATAAAGCACATAAAGGAACCATTAGTAAAGACAATACGCTACCTCAACCCAAGCCTTATAGCTGAATGAATTTCTGATTCTCAGAAAAAAGATTTAAAAACTTGATGAATGAAAAATGAAAAATAATTATTCTGTGCAAACAACATGGAAAACAGCACTAGGTTCAGACAGAAAGACCAAGCTCAAGCTCCACCATGGAGCGAAAAAGCAGTAAAAGTAACATTTTCATGTATTGTACAGTGATAAGCATCTTTTACTGTTTATAGCAAGTGCAATAAAAATATTTAGAGACATTTTTGTATTGCTTCAGCATGATAAAAATCTGTACTTCACAATGAACAGAAATCTGTGCCTACGTAATCTCAAGTCTTATTTAAAGAAGTGTCAAAACATTTCAGTGAAGCAATAACATGAAAATGCACATCAATTAAGATGGAATTAATTGTTTAACATCATGATTTTAAAATGCATGCAAAATCGTGTAAAGCTCTTGTTTTCTTTTTCATCAATTTAAAAGTAAATTGTTCTCTCTCTGTCAAATACAGCAAGGCATCTATTCTCCAGCCTTTGAGACAGGAAGTCCTGTCGTCATATTTGTTAACCACTTGGAGCACACAGATGAAAAAGTCATCAATCTTGGTGTGGTTTGCTGACAGCAGAAGTTTTCAGTGTACTGATAGAGAACCAGCCAGCAGGGAAGATATATGGCATAAAAAGAAACTGAGGGAGAGAGAGTTTGATGACATGCAAGTGTAGCACTGCAACAAGGATGAATTTGTACTGGTTTCAGTATGAACAGTGACATCCTCCGGAGACCCAGTTAAACCTTTTGTTGCTGTGCTTGACTGTGCAAAGATTTCAATATTTCTGCTTCACCAGGAAACTGATACTGCATGGTTTCTACACAAATATTTGTTAGATTTGAGAACACTTTCTTTGCTTTGCAATATTCAAAACCGCCATTCTGCTGAGCCCTGACAACACCGGATGCATTTTCCCTCTGAGACAACGAAAGCAGAAAGTGTTTTCAAGATCTTTCCAATGC
>VZTM01017380.1:611778-669261 GCA_013400555.1 Jacana jacana | reverse complement strand
TGCTGAGCACAGGGGGAAAATATCCTGCCATTATGAGCTGCAGAGCATTAAGAAGTTTGGAGGTTGACACCAATACGTCATTATTCACTAGCACTGCCATAATGAATAGATCATACTCCCCTAAACTTTAGAACAGAACACAGTGAAGGTTTTCCCAGTCCTTGGCACAGCAACTGTACGGGAGTATGAAACCCTCTGAACACGGAGGTTTCACTGTGGGGCCTCCAACTCAAACTCAGGTAAGAGGTAGCTTTCTTCAGACCCAGGACGTGTGCCTCAGAGCACGTCTACCCCAAGACAACACTGAGCATCTGTGCTTTTTGCTGACAGCTGGAGCTGGGCACACACGTGTAACGCTGTACACGCTGACTGTGCAGAAGTGTATAGCTCTGGGAACGTTTCCCACAGCCATAGCAGCACAGAGGGCTGCGGAGACTCAAAACGGGAGCTGAAGGCACATGCCCAGCCCTGCTTTCCTCCATATTTCATGTCCTCTCTTATCGTTTCCTGTGCAATATTCAAGTACAAGAGTATTTCCAAACTATAAAGACTTGTGAACAAGGAGTACCTTGTAAAACTGTGTGTGCTACACAGGGCAGGGAAACGGTACTGGTGGGCAGTCCGTTGCCTCCTCTGTGTACATGGCAACCTCTGTTTTGGGGAGTTCTGGCTACTGTCCTCGGGTAGTTATCTGCCACAGAGCAAGGACCTGCCCTGGGGGGGAACCTACCGCTGTCCCACTGACAGCAGACAATCAGCAGAGACCCGGTGTCTCCTCTTCTGATGGCTGAGGCACCGAGTGTGCACTGTGAAGCTGTGAGACCACACCAGTGTACAGACCGGCAGAGCTCCTGGCTGAAAGGGTGGCCTGATCCCTGGCACTGCCCCCCAGGAAAGCTGAGGGGCTAAGCTGAAAGGGGCTGACGAAGGGCAGGGGTCCCTCCAGGTTCACAGTGGTCCAGATCTGACCTGCTCTGAAACTGAGCTGAATTTGGCTAACAACAGAGCACCCCGTTCACATGTTTGTAATAACACCTAACTTCCTACCTGGAAAAGGTGACAATGCCCGGGGGACCTACGGGAGGTAATTAGAGAAAGGAGGGCCCGGGGTGACATGCTTAAGGCACAGCTTTTTGAAATGAAGACATTTCCCCTAACCCAAAAGGAATAGGCAGGAAGTGCAGATAATCAGGGAGTCTCCTCTACGCACCACCTACGACAGCAGGCAGCCCTTCATTAAGGCCCAAGTGCCTAATTGGTGCTTCAGAAACCCCCCCAGCTATCTCTTAGCCCTTAAATCCCTGCAAACACCCCAAAGCAGCACAGGGTGCTCGGGTGCCGCAGACGGAGCTGTGTGTACACAGCTAAATGCTCCTGCAGCCCGGCTGAGGGAAACAGGATTGCTCAGGCTTGCAAAAGTAGCGTGGGAACCTGCGAATGGAGCCTGCAGACTCCTTCCTTGTTCCCAGTTTACTTGGGAACAACTGTTTGATTCAGCCAAGCTCCTCAGGATCTCTACCCACAGACGAGGGCCCAGCTGAGGGCCGTGGCCTGCCCTGCGCTATCTCCAACATGAGAGCAGGCAACGGAGCTACGACGGGACAACTGTCTCCCCAGCACCGCTCTGCCACAGCAGTGAGGCTGTCTCCCCAGCACCACTCTGGAGGTGAGGCTGTCTCCCCAGCACTGCTCTGCCACAGCAGTGAGGCTGTCTCCCCAGCTCTGCTCTGTCACAGCAGTGAGGCTGTCTCCCCAGCTCTGCTCTGGTGGTGAGGCTGTCTCCCCAGCACCACTCTGCCACAGCAGTGAGGCTGTCTTCCCAGCTCTGCTCTGCCACAGCAGTGAGGCTGTCTCCCCAGCTCTGCTCTGGCGGTGAGGCTGTCTCCCCAGCTCTGCTCTGCCACAGCAGTGAGGCTGTCGCAGCTTTTCAGCACAAGGCACCAGATCAGAGGCCGGTACTGGCTTTGAGTCATCGCCTTTCAAGCCCGAGCATCTGGCCAGCTGTTTGGCCCTGGAAATGCAGTGCCGTGTTCCCGAGCAAGCGTGGCTGTTTGGTGGCTGCGTTTGTTTACGTGCTCGAGAACCCCAGCTGTGATTCTCTGGTTACCTGCCCACCTCCCACTAGTCTTTCAGCTCTCGTGTTTGGCCTAGAGCGTCCCTGGGAATCTCCAGTCGCATCTTGCTGGTCCCAGCCACGTGGCCGGTGTGGGCTCTTGCCCCTTCCCTGGGATGCTTTCAGGCAAACAAAGGAGTGACCCCTCTCTCTCTCTCTCTCTTGGGATGTGATGCTGGGGAGGGCAGCGCTCAGACACCCTGTCCCAGAGAGAGGCTCTGATGCTAATCACCCGCCTTTGATCCCTTCCCCTTTCAACTCAAGCTCCCGTCTTCTCCCTCGTCTCCCCCCAGGCTCTTCTCCAGATGAGGACCTGCCAGCTGCCAGGGTGCATGATAGGAAGTGCCACATCCAAGCAGATCACAAATCTCCAGCCCTGGCCAGGATTTTCTACAGGCAATTGAGGCTGTTTGTGTTGTGCACAAGCAGAATCAGTACCAGTTTGTGCAGCTAAGGGCACGACTGCGCCACTGCCTGGTCTGGACATGCAAATAGTCCTCATTGTGAGCCAGTGCAGCCTCCGGAGAGACAATACAAAGCTGAGACCTCAACTGCATGTCTGTGAGCCCCAGAAAACTGGGGTTTGCTTTCCTAGTCCAAAACCAAGTAAGATGTTCAGTCACTAGAAACCAATGGCAATTTCTTGACATCAGTGAGCTACTGGAGATGGGTGACACTATGCTCACAGCCTTGTAGGTCTTCTTTTTAAGACAGAAGGCTTCTTCTAAGTGTAATTTCTGTACACCACTACAAGGAATGTTAATATTTGACAGCTGTTTTCATTTACACAAAATAAGGATTAAAGGAGATTTCTATGGCAGGGTATCTTCATGGTCTGGGGATGAACTTTATGTCACTCTTTAGCTAGTAGGTTTTAAATAGTTGCTTTTAAATGTGTCCCCTAGATCCCACCAGGTTGGATAACAAACTCATCAGCCTTTGGGAGGCATTATTCCTAACCAGAACCCAAATTTGGCCCTGGACAGAGACAGGTCTTTTTTTTGGTAAACTTTTATGAAGCTCCTGGCTGAAGACCAGACTCACGCCTGGGTTTGGATCCAGGTATCCCATAAAGCATCAAGGAACACAGGTCCCCTCTGCTCCACCTATCTCCCCCCACCAATCCAAAAGAGTGCATTCCCGGGCAGATGGCTTCTAGGAACAGCATCAGTATATTAGCCTTGTAACTCATTAATGCTAATAGCAGTTGCACAATGCAGTGCTCAAGTGTGGTTGTACAGTGAGCTAAGAACAGCCCAACTGTACGAGGGATGATTGCCAGCCAAAGTTTTTAAATGAGGAGCTCTCCTTACCCTTACAGCTGAACCTATCTTGGATTGTAAGTGCTCTGAAGGACCCCATGTTTCAAGGTATCACAAAGTCAGGCCACCACCTCTAGCAGAACCCTCTGCTGGAACGCTGCGCACTCGGCAGCACCCTGGAAGGAGGAATGAGCTCACCTTGTCAATGCTCTCCCTGTGTGAAAGCTCAGGAGCAAAACCTCCAGAGACCTCCAGAAGGGCTTTTGTCACTCACTGCACTGAACTGCCAGGAGCTCAAGCAGCAGAGATGGCACCTTGTCCTTAACCCTCAGGGAGTCCTGAGCCCCGAGGTTGGAAAGGGAAGGGATACCTAGGGCCAGTGATGTGACTGGCTACTCAGAGGGAGTCCCAAGGCCATGCAGCTGCACAGTCACTGGCTGCTGTTAGCCCGGGCAATGAGCGTCAGCAGAGCCAGGCTAGCAAAATGGAAATCTCAGCCTTCACAAAAACTGCTAAAGCCTGGTGTGTTGCACACAAGTAGAGAGTGAGTTTCTGTCACATTCTGCAGATCTGGTTAGCTGTCATGACTCAGTGCAGCCCTCTCATCCCGTTGGTTTGCCAAGAGAACATTAACTATGCCCCCCTCAAGGCCCTCTTTCTCCTCTTTTGTCATAGCCTCATTTAAACTCTCTTGATTGCCTTTTGACAAATGAGCTTTAAATCATATGTAAAATGTAAGGCCAGCTGTGTCCTAGGGCCATCAGATAACATCCCATGTACGTACAGGCTGCACTGAGCCCTTAGTTTCTGCGCTTCACTGAAGAGCAAAGAGCCCTCTCCCACCCGCTCCCTGCCAGCAAGAGCGTGCAGGGCAATCCCCCCAGGGACACCTCTGTGCCCTGGCCCTTGAGCTGCAGTGCTCAAACTGACCCCTGCACTTTGGTGACAGGCTCCCAGAGAGTTTTCAGCTTTGCTTTCCTTCGAGTCCTATTTATCTTGGCTGCTTTGCCAGGTCCCTTGGCTTCCCTAAGCTTCCCCTAAAGTACCATAAAATGAAGCTTAAGAAGGGAAGCCATCAAGGCAAGAAAAAAAGGGCAGAATTCTTCATTACGTTTTTCTGGCCATTTGAAGCTGCTCCCAACGTTCTGCCTGTTTGGGCTGGTCTGGGGTGAGGGGGCTCCTGATGCTGCTGTGGTGCCTGGGAGGCACTGATTCATCCTGCCCTCTGCCTCTGGCCATATTTCCCCCCAGTGTGTATCCAGAGAGACCAGGGCTCAGCATCCTTCCCTGTGCTGGGTCGCCATTCTCCATGTGCCGTGCCCACTTGCTCACCGTGATGCTGCTTTTTGCTCTAAATGCCAGGGGTTTGCCCAGAGCCACAGAAAGTGGCATTTAACTGCACTGAAGGTTGCTCCCTCCCAGCATCCATGCCTACTGCTCTGTCACTGCCATTTGGGAACATGTCCTGCTTGTAGCTGAGTGAAATGAATGATGGGGCTGAATGGTAAAGATATGGGAGGATGAAGAGTGCTGCTCCAACTTGGGAACAATGGAAAATGTTAAATAAGCCCTAATTCCCTGCTGGCACATATACCCACTATAAATAAACATTATAGCTATGTAAATAGCACGCAGCTCCTAGGGGCTGGCTCACCTGAAACAGCAGGCAGAGGAGTCTGCTACCCCACTGCAGAGGGACCGTGCTTGGCTAAATCATGCAATGGATTAAAATGCCTGCTGTACAGTAACATAATTTTTGGAAACCATATTGTTTGGCCCTCCTGAGTGATTCCCAGAAGTAATTCCCGTGAGGAGCACACACCCAAGCCCAGTCAGAATTTCTGGAATGACATTCCAGTTGCTCAACACCTGGTTATGCAGATAGAAGAGAAAACAGAGCGACGCCTTAGCCGGTATAATAGATAAGGGTGTGAGAATTCAGCTGGCTGGCTAGCACATGAAAGAGTGGATGACCTCGCCCCAGGATTGCTCAAGCCAGAGGAGATGGCAGTATCAATACACACATCTCCCTTCACAGTCACAGGGCAGCTCTCCTCGATGTCTGCTCCTGTCCTCAGACCTTCACCCCCAGTGGAGGGAAGGCACGACGCGCGTTGAACCATGTGCTTGCAAAGCTGCTTGCTTCTGCAAACCGACTGCAGAAAAGGGTTAATGACATCCTCTCTGCTATTATTCCCTCTAGTGGAAGACCTTCCACTTCTTCAGATAAACTCACATGCAACGAGAGGGAGGTCGAAGTAACGGGTTCCTCTGTTCTCTTCAAACTGGGACTAGTGGCTCCACTCCATTATCTCCTGCGTAATGACTGGGTGACCTTTCCTGTATAAATAGAAAGAGGCTCCTCTGGGTCGTAAATTCATGGAGTGCACTCAACTGCTTTTATTAAAGCAACAAACAGCTTGAGGCAAATGCCATTTTGCATCTGTGTCCTCAATGTCTACCAGGAACGGGCCAAGAGTTCCCATTTTGCATCCATAAGCAGAAGACTAGATGTGCATCAGTCAATTCATAGAATCATAGAATCATTTAGGTTGGAAGAGACCCTTGGGATCATCAAGTCCAACCATCAGCCCCACTCTACAAGTTCTCCCCTACACCAGATCCCCCAACACCACATCCAATCTACTCTGAAACACAGTCAGGGATGGGGACTCCACCCCCTCCCTGGGCAGCTGACTCCACCGATTGACCACTCTTTCTGTGAATTATTAATTCACAATTAATTCACTGACTAGCAGATTTTGGCAGTGGTAGCCCAAACCCATGGGTCAAGTAGGAGAGGTGAGGGGAGATGCTTGATGTGAATTCCTCCTTGTCCCAGAGGAGGGCAGAGGTGCAGGGACCATTTTGCCAGGAAATAGCGGGTTGGTGGAAGCTGGGGGTAGGTGCTTGGGGAAGGGGCACCTAAATCCTCCTGCCAGTGAGAGCCAGGGAAGTTCTGGAAGGAGCACGGAACCACACAGTCTGGTGCTAATACAACAGGCCCAGCACATGTCCTCTAAAACCCTGGGTTGAAATAAAGACCACAATTACATGGTTGCAGGGCGGGCACTCACATTTCAAGTAGATATTTTCCCCTGAGCTGAAGGGAGACCTTCAGCAGCAGCCAGTGTGCCTCGTGCTACAATTAGGCTCCTAACCTGGCTACAGCATTGATTAAAGTGATTAATCTAACCCTGTAAAGGCAGGTTTGGTAAACATAGACCTGTGAGTATGAGTAGGCAGGATGAGGTGAGAGAAAGAGGTGGCGAGCGGTGCCTCTCCCATCGGAAGGGAAGGTGCTTGCGACAGATGCTGGTCCCTGTCCCAAAAGTGTGTAAGGAGTCCCTTGATTGGCCTCCTGCCTTCCAGCTCCGGGCTTTCTTCCTCAGTGAATCAAACCCTTCATTCCCAATCCAGGAAATTCCTAAGGCACATGTGTTTCTACCGACTTCTCTGTGCTCCAAGGAGGAGACAGTAAAGGTGACGAATTAGGAAAGCAGTCTCCTACTCTCTCCTTTTGTGTCTAGTTTTTTTTAGCCTTTCTGAGAGCTTCACAATATCTGACACACAAAAAAACCATATGGGAGCCTGAGACGTGAGGTTATATCAGAACATGTCTGGCTGTCTCCAAATCATGGGAGAAGGGCCAGACCCTTAAAGTTAGTAAGAGCCTTAATTCTTGCTGGAAGAAGAGGATCTCTCGGTATCTGGTCCTGGCTGTCTTAACATCCCCATCCTAAGTTGTGGCTGTGGGCTGAACTGACTGCTGCGGTGAGAAACAGATGTTCGCCCCCTCAAACCAGGACACTGAGTATGTCTGTAACTTGTCACACGGTAGGTGACACAATCCAAGTCCTTTGGTTTCTCACTCAGTTGAGTGGGTTCAGACTGGCCCGGTACAGACTAGCAACCATTCTCTGGAAACGCCTGCCTCAAGCCCCAGTGAGATGCCACATGTGCAGTTCCCTCTCCCAGCCCGCTCTGCACTCTTACTGAGGTTGACAAGCCAGGCACTCAAAATTCATCATGAACCTTCATTCTGCCTGCTCCAGAGGGCTGGAGCACCCCTCCTATGGAGAGAGATTGGGTTGTTCAGCCTGGAGTAGAGAAGGCTCTGAGGAGACCTTATAATGGCCTTCCAGTACCTGAAAGGGCTACAGGAGAGCTGGGGAGGGACTCTTTGTCAGGGAGTAGAGTGACAGGACAAGGGGTANCAATGCCCTTTCAAGCAGTTGGAGAGAGGGATGAGGTCTCCCCTCAGCCTCCTCTTCCTCCAACTAAACAATCCCAACTCCCTCAATCCATCCTCATAAGCCTTATTCTCCAGGCCTCTCACCAGCTCCGTGTCCCTCCTCTGCACTCGCTCCAGCCCCTCCAGATCTCTCTTGTGCTGAGGTGCCCAGAACTGGACACCAGACTCAAGGGGTGGCCTCACCAGTGCTGAGCACAGGGGGACAATCACCTCCCTGCTTCTGCTGGTCACACTATTCTTTATGCAAGCCAGGATGCCCTTGGCCTTCTTGGCCACCTGGGCACACTGCTGGCTCATGTTCAGCCCCTTGTCACCCAGCACCCCCAGGTCCTTTTCTGCCAGGCAGCTCCAGCCACACTGCCCCAAGCCTGTAGCCATCCATGGGGTTGGTGTGGCCCAAGGGCAGGACCTGGCACTTGGCCTCGTTGAAGGCCATGCCATTAACATTGGCCCAATTCCTTTGAACTAAAATCTGATAAAAGATATGGAGTCAATAAAAAGGTTTGGGTTCATCTGGAAACATTACCCTGTTTATTAGTGGGGCGACTGCGCAAGGGAAGCTTTGCTCTGGCATGGCGTTAGTTCTAGATGCTTTCTGGGAACAGCAAGTGTTTCTGGGCCATTAAACACTCGTGTGCCTGAGCAGTGAGTTCCCCTCCTGCTCACCTGCACTGCTAACGCACTTTCCCCGGGAGATGGAATGTTTGCCAGACCAAAATAGCAACCAAATGAATGAAAGTTCACCCAAGCTATAAATAGAAAGGGCACCGGGTTTTCACGGCAGGCATATAAGCTGCTTCACACCCACTTCCTTTTGTCTGCCATTAACCCTGAGACCTGAAGTGAAATAACCTTTCTGCACTTTGGAAGAGCAGCAAAACAATCAAGAGACCAAACTGTGACGAGGAAGTCACTGAAGTGCTGTGCTGGAAAGGACGGACAGGCTGTTATGTGTATTTATATAGCGCTGTGCCCCACAGCCAGAGCTGCCAAACAGTAATGCCCCACTTAAAGTCTAGCAATACTTACGTGGGCACCTGGGGACGGGTGAGTGAGACTGCCCGGGGTGGAACTGCACCCTGCTCGCCCTCTCCTGCCCGAGGTGGGGCAGAGCCAGCCCCGCAGCCTGCGGGTAACGCGCAGTGGCACCTCCTGGTGGAAACCGGCTTCCAGGGCTGTGGGAGGCAGAACAGGGAGAAAAACATCTGATAAGGTGTAAAACAAGAGAAAACAAAAGCAAAACTTTTTTTTTTTTAAATTAAAGGACAAAACCTGCTTGCTTTTCATACCGAGGGCAGGGCGCAGCGGGCACTATCCCGGTGCTGCTCTTCCAGGTACATCAACACCTTCTCAGTTGCAACAAGGTGCATTCAGGACAACTACAGGTGGAAGGGAGGGGGTCTCAAAGGCAAATGGGGTGGGGAGGTGCTCTAGGAGGCAATCTCTGCTGCAAGACTCGGTTCTCCTTAGCAAAGCTCACCCTGCAGTCTATTCTCCCGTGTTTCCCCGGGGAAGCACTGTCAAGAAGGTCTCTTGTGGAAGGATCCAATAGTTGACACTGAGATAAAAACCAAATAAGCCTGGAAGAAAGTGGCTGAGTCAGGACAGATTAGATTAGGTGGTAATTTACTATTTTTAGATTCAGCTGTTGGAAATGCAAACAAACACCAAACAAAATCTCACTAAAACAAAACTCCTGCCCAAAAATATAGGCTCCTAAAAGTGTGACGAGTTCACAGGTTGGGTTCATCATCAGTGTGTGACTATACAGGGGTGCCCTTTTCTCTGCTTATGGAGAGTTCTTTGGAGGTTGGTGTGTGTAACACTCAGCCTGCTGGGAGCTTCACGCTGTTCCTGGGTGCAAATGTGCTGATGAGTAACAGAAGAAAGTATCACAACATGTCTCAATGTGCCTCATCTTCTGATGAGAACTCCAGAGCGTTTCTGCACCGCTGTCTGAGCAGAGCTCCCACCTGATCCTTATCGTTTCACTCCTAGCAATGGAGCTGGCTGTGCTTTGATGGTTTGTTGGTTTTGGTTTTTTTTTAACTTTAAAAATGTTGAGGAAACTAGATGGCAATGCTGACAGAACAGCTTTTCTTCTCAGCAACGGGAGGTGCTAGATGTTTGCTCTACCATCTCGCTGGCCTCAGCCTGCAGAGTGCTGGGGGCTGGATGGAGACATGGATGAAGCTCACGGGCACCCAACGAGCGGCTCTTGTGAACCCAGCGACCAGAGAGTTGCTGCCAGGCTGTTTTCTCCCTCACCCATCCCAAAACACACCCAAAAGGAAGCAGGCTGGGAGGGAAAAGAGCTCTAGCTGTGTTTCTAAAGTGCTGCAGTGCCAAGCTGCTTACCCCACGACTGTACACAACCTGAGCAAGGAAATAATCTGTCTGGGAAGAGGCTGCCGCACATGAAAGCACCTGCCTGCAGCGAGATTGCATCAAAGAGCAGATCTGCGGATTGATTTTCCCAAGTATGACATCTTCCATCTCCAGAGCACTCAAAGGTTCTTTTATTAGCCCCACTGCTGTTGGTGACTCAAGCAGCCTGATGAAACAGCTCATGAAAAGGCACTCGGCTCCACAAATGCCGCCCCAGAAGCCATGCGGGATCCCAAGGCGGGGTGGTGGCGGGAGCAGAGCCCTGGTAACTGGGACCATGAGCCCAGGTGACACCCAGTGCCAGCAACGGCATTTCCCAATCCGTCTTTTAACGGAATCCCTCTTTTAATGCCTTTTCATCTGTCTCCCACCCCGTCTCCCGGGGACAGGAACCAGCATGGCTCACAGGAGCAAACAGTGCCCGGAGCCCTCGACTGCCGTCAGTGAAAACTGGTTTCCGTCCCTCTGCTCCTGTTCTCCACCTGCATGGGCATGCTTTTGTGCAGTTTTATTGCACTTGCAATGATCTCACGGGCAACCTTTTGATGACTTCTGACCCACAACAGGCTGGGTACCACTGGCTTGTGAAAGAATGAAGGGAGAAGAGAGTCAGGAATGTCGCTGGAATCTCATTAATGGAATAAACTCAGTGACCAAAAGCAGAGAATTGGCACCTAATTCCCACAGGGACCTGCCACGGGTATTTTGGGAGGATCCAGCGAATAAGGCAGGCTTTCAGAGTACCCAGGAGGTTTGGACACAGCGGAATATGTCCCCTAGGGCTGAGCACCCGCAGCCTGCAGAGCCACATCAAACATTTTTGGGGCTCAGCCTGTCAATTTGCCGGGGACCGGGCTCTGCCACAGGATATGCTAATGCTACACGAGAGGTCTGCAAGCATCCTTGGAGCAACCACACACATTTGCATGCCCTTCTTCAGAAATGGGTTTTATTAGATAGCCTGAACCATTTATTTAGCACAAGCCTGCTTTTATGTCCTCAACCTATTAGGAAGCTCTATTAGACCATTATGTATTGAAATAGTCTCTTGCTTGTCGTAGGGAAGCTGTTCCTGAGCCATTCTGTGTGCTTTTAATTGATGGGAGAGGAATATGTTGTTCCCCAAGAGCATTTCCGACTGATTCACTTCTCTTTATCATCTTGATTTACAGGCCTGATCTTGACTTTTCACCACACCCAGATCTCCCACTGACTTCAAGGAACAGGGCTCTGTGAGGGCAGCGTGAAAGTCACCCAATCAAGGTTTTCAAGAGGAAGCTGCTGAATTCATCACCACCAGAATTTACATAGAGCTGAAAGACGCTAACAGATTTGCCACGGCAAGCACGACGAGCTGTGTCAACTGCAGCTGCGCAACGTAATGAAGAAGGACCGTGCGGCAAGGTCACCTTTCTGCAGTGACAGCCCTTTCCACCCCTGGGCAGAGCATGGCATGCCCACCACACACCATGTCTGCATCAGGGAGGACTCCCCTCCTTCGGCTTGGGGCAGTGTGGCTGGAGCTGCCTGGCAGAAAAGGACCTGGGGGTACTGGGTGACAAGGGGCTGAACATGAGCCAGCAGTGTGCCCAGGTGGCCAAGAAGGCCAAGGGCATCCTGGCTTGCATAAAGAATAGTGTGGCCAGCAGAAGCAGGGAGGTGATTGTCCCCCTGTGCTCAGCACTGGTGAGGTCACCCCTTGAGTCTGGTGTCCAGTTCTGGGCACCTCAGCACAAGAGAGATCTGGAGGGGCTGGAGCGAGTGCAGAGGAGGGACACGGAGCTGGGGAAGGGCCTGGAGAATAAGGCTTATGAGGATGGATCGAGGGAGTTGGGATTGTTTAGTTGGAGGAAGAGGAGGCTGAGGGGAGACCTCATCCCTCTCTCCAACTGCTTGAAAGGGCATTGCAGAGAGGTTGGTGCTGGTCTCTTCTCCCGGGCAATGAGCGAGAGAAGGAGAGGGAATGGCTGCAAGCTGCAGCAGGGTAGGGTTAGGCTGGACATGAGGAAAAAGTTTTTCCCAGAGAGAGTGGTCAGTCAGTGGAATCAGCTGCCCAGGGAGGGGGTGGAGTCCCCATCCCTGACTGTGTTTCAGAGTAGATTGGATGTGGTGTTGAGGGATCTGGTGTAGGGGAGAACTTGTAGAGTAGGGCTGATGGTTGGACCGGATGATCCCAGGGGTCTCTTCCAACCTGAATGATTCTATGATTCTATGATTCAGTCCCAGCATGGGAAGGAGCTCCAATTCACATTATTTGTGGCTCACAAGGGACTGCCATGTGTCCAGGTTCTACCACCCGCTCCAAAAGGATACCAGAAGCCGCAGTCTCTAACAGCAGCCGGAACACACTGTGCTTGTGTCCTCCATGAAGAATTTGCCACTCAGCCAGTCCTCAACTCAAATTAGAGACTCCTTGTGTTAGGTGCTCCATAATCACATTGAGCAGGAGTTACCTTCAGAGCCGGCCAAAGAGCAGGAGAGGTACACAGGGCTAGGAGGCAGCACAGAGCACAGGCGATGCTGCAGCAAGGGAAAGCCTGATCCAGCCCCACACCTCCAGGCTGTCCCTGAAGTGGTCTTGGAGAGACAGCAGGACACAGCCAGGCTTTGCCAGCTGCACCCTCAGTACATGGCACAGCCACGGCAGAGTGACCGCATGCCTGGGTACGCCCAGTCCTACAGAGGTTAGTTATAAACACCACGTCTGTAAGAGGCAGAGGGGAAGAAATCTTTTCCTTCTGCTGAGGAGAAAGAGAAATGATACCCTTACACAGCAGCATTTGTGTAAATGATTGGGCTTTTCACCTGCAGTTCATCTGCCAAGTTCTCTCCTCTGGGAGGAGCCTGTGTGCGTTTTGATGTGTAAAGTAGGATAATGGATTATCACTATTAAAGGGCTTACAAATCGGGCAGGCGAGCCCCAGGTGAGAGGTCACTCTGACTGTACAAAGGACAAGCTTTGTGCTGAGTGGGGAAGCGTGGGTTTGGGCAGGGAAGAAGGTTTTGTTCCCCAAGAGCGAAGGTCTGTTTGTCTGCCTGAACAGAAACTACCCCTCAGGCTCCGCGTTTGTCCCCAGTTTCTCAGTTCTGCCCGTGTGCAGAGTGTGTTGAGCCGGTGTGCTAACAACAGAAATTTAATAAATCCAGCTGCTGCAGAAAGGAACTGAGAAGGCTCTTCATATTGTGGGGCTGGGGAGGGGCATGGGGCAGGAGAAAAGCTCTCTGAATGACTAATCATAGAATCACTTTGGTTGGAAGAGACCCTTGGGATCATCGAGTCCAACCATCAGCCCCACTCTACAAAGTTGCAGCTGTCCTTCCCAGAGGGTGAAGTCCTGGGATGGAGATGGAGCCACGCTTTCATTTATTCCAGAGAAGGAGCCCCAGACAGGCTGAGGGTTGCCCTGGGTGTTTGGCTGGAAGTCCATACCATAACGACAGCGATGACGCTTCCTTAAACTATGTCAAGTGTTCCTTAAGCTATGTCAGGGACAAAGGGATGCTGGGTCCTCAGGAGGAGTTACACAGCTACTGCCAGAGAGGATGGGCAGAGCTAGTGAATGCAGGCTGAGGCGCTGTGTAATGGGACCTCTGCTCACCAGCCTGGAGACCAGTGCCACTCCCCCTGCCTGCAGGTGGTCACCAGTCTCAGGGGTGGCAAACACAGGCTGCAGCCTCGAAAGAGAAGTCTCGTGACACAAAACTGAAAGAGGAGTCGATGGTTTGGGTTTCCCAGAAGGCTGAGGAGTGGCCTCGTCCTGCACTTGGCAGAGGATAAGCGGTAGTGCCATCAGCTACGGCGACACTGCTCCTCGTCCCAGAGCAATCCTTCCTTCTACGGCTGCAACTCCAGCAATTATACCAGATTCCCACCTTTGGCTTTAAAGAAAGGAAGGAAGAACTACCTCTCCAGCCCACAGGGTTACGGAAAGGTATTAAAATGCTTGACCCCTGAATTCTGCAAGCTGATTAGCAAATAAATGCAGTTCGAGCCATATTGGCTAAAACACCGTCTCTCACCAAGTTCACACCAACCTGAGGAGTTTTTGGAGGTCTCTGCTTGTGATTCCTGAGGGTTTAGTTGCACTGGGCTGTGTAACAGCAGGCCAGAGTGCCACGCTTCCTGTCCTAGCAATTCCATACCAAATATACTTTGTGTACCAGCACAGAAATGCAAATGCAGCTCCTGACTTGAGGCTCCTGACTGTGCCTGTCCCCCCTGCACTCTGTCAGGCTAACCAGAAACTGCTGTCACTTATCCCCGTGCAACACCACGGACTTTCACTCCTGACTTCCAGGAGGCATTTGCACAAGGACAGTTGAATAGAAACTTGGCAGGGGAAGGAAAAGAAGCTCTTCACAGGATGGGAGCCGCTCTTTTTGCTCTCAGCTCTCCAGGATTTAGACCCAAAGCCCGTTCTAAGCAATGGCAATTCTTATAGTTAAGGCAGAGCAGCAGCAGCCCCTCTGCCCCTTTCAGACGACAGCACTGCTCTGAAAAAAGCATCCCAAAGACACCGCAGATCTAGGGGAAAAGGTGGTCATGACAATTCACTTAAGCTTATCTAATCCTCTAGCAACAGAGGATAACAGAAATATCAGGCTTTTTGTATTTTAAATGCTTGGAAAAAAATGTTTGCACTAACCTCCCTGCAGGGAGGTGCATCGAGGGGCATGAGAGGCATCGCCTTCCCCTTGCTCCTCCTAAATCTGCAAGAAAGGAGACAACACGTTGGTGCCAGGGCCCTCCAGGACATGCCACAGTGTGGATCCGACCACCGGAGATGTGCTGGCATCCCAGATCTATTTGCTCAAGCATGAAGTGCTCTGGCAGCAGGAGTCTAGACAGGACAATTTGGGACGGCCGCTTTACTTCAGGCCTCAGCAGGAGCCCCAGGTGCACTCGAGCTTTTGGTTCACACTCAAGCTCTTGTGCTCAGTCCTACCTTAGCCTGAACCTAAGAGGCTTTGGTTAGTTTTTGTCTCCTTCCCTATGTGAACCTCCTCAGATGTATTCCTAGAGCAGAATCCTCTCCAGCCCTCGACATTGCTGTTCTCCAAGCTGCCTGAAGTTTTGGTTAGTCTTTCTTTACAGTCTCATCAGACTCTGGCAGCAAAACTCAAGGCACTTCCTAAAACGGTCCAGCCTGGATGCAACACGAGTCTTCCTCCTCCTACACAGTGCCCTGCAGAGGCCAAGAAAGCCCAGAGGATGTCAGAAGGTGTGAAGAAAATACGGTTGTGCCACAGTGTACTTTAATAATGCTGTAACATCCTGAATCCACTTGCAGTCTTAGTCATCCCATTGCTACGACCTTTTTCTCCAGAACTAGGAGAGTCTAAGATGACACTGCTGACGAGGGACATAAACCAATAGTAAGAATAAACAGATTAGTCCTGTCTCACTTCAAAAGCAAACAACTGAGGGACAACATGCTGGAGCTCTGCAGTAAAGCAGAGAAGGCAATCGGGGAATGATGTTTTACTTCTTCCTGTAACACAAGTAGGCAAAAGTGATTGCAATTCTTAGACTGCAGCTGTGAAACAGAAGAGCTCTTCCACCCAGTGGTTTGCTCCGTGGCTGCTGCCTGAACGGGCTCACTGGGGCCCTGGCTCTCGCTCACGCTTGTTCTGCGTCGTTTACCCGTGGAACTCACCCGTGCCAAAGCTGGGAGTGAACGTCAACAGTATAAAGCAGTTCAAAAATCACCTCAAAGAATTGGAGGAGGGATAATCTAACATAATGGTGTGAATCTTGCATTTTTCTTTCTATATTTTTGTCCTCCTTTTTTCTTGCCTTCTGCTTTCCCTTTCTTCTCCATCTACCCCACTTGCTGTGGTACAGAAATTTTCAGTGTTACTTCTGGGCTTGAAGAGATGTCCTCCTCCAAAAAGTAGGTTTCAAGGTACCAGAAAGCTTGGCAGAACAATGCATTGTCAGCAAGTAGCAGGAATATACTGTTCCTGAAGTGTTTCCTGGGTGTTGCAAGTTTTCCTTCATTGGATTCTTCTTTATTTTTTGACTTGGTGCGTCATGGTAACTGGGATTTCAAGTACTGCTCATCACTAGGAAGGCATGTGACCACGTCACTGTAACATCTTCGGTCCTGGGTTCATAAACTAACCAGCATTTGACCCCTGCCTCTGCACTGACGTGGTCATGGCCAAAAATGGTCCAGGACACAGCTCCCCCCCCTCAGTGTCCAGCCCAGGGGAGAGCTGCTACCTATGGTGTAGTCACTCAGCTTCCGGTGGGGAAGAGGACTCTCCTACACCCACCAAACCCCACAATACTGCTCTGGGAAGTGACTCAGATTCACTTACCTCTATTTCCACCACCCCCACGGAGTGGTTTATAGTTTGTGAAGTACTAAACAAACACTCCAATACACTGTGATTTTACATCAGCGACACTAACTCTTCTCTAGAGCTCACCAGGGCTACCAAGATGATGAAGGGAGTGGAGCATCTCCCAGAGGAGGAAAGGCTGAGGGAGCTGGGTCTCTTGAGCTTGGAGAAGAGGAGACTGAGGGGTGACCTTATCAATGTTTATAAATCTGTAAAGGGTGAGTGTCAGGAGGATGGAGCCAGGCTCTTCTCAGTGACACCCAATGACAGGACAAGGGGCAATGGGTGCAAGCTGGAACAGAGGAGGTTCCACTTGAATATGAGGAAAAACTTCTTCGTGGTGAGGGTGAGGGAGCACTGGCAGGGGCTGCCCAGGGAGGTGGTGGAGTCTCCTTCTCTGGAGAGATCCCAACCCCGCCTGGAGGTGTTCCTGTGTGACCTGCTCTGGGTGTTCCTGCTCCAGCAGGGGGTTGGACTGGAGGAGCTTTCAAGGCCCCTTCCAATCCCTGAGACTCTGTGATTCTGTGATTCTCTATCCCTTGCTCCCCATGACTGTCCTGTGGGGGTTTGCCCAGGTGGGACTGGCTTTAGGAAGTGGTAAGAGGGCACAGGGAGATCAGTTGCCACAGGGCAAAACTCTAAATCCTCCAAGAGAAGGAAGTAGCACACCAGAAAACAAGAGCTTTGTCTGAGACAGTGTTGGGAACTAATGCTCTTCTTTTCTATGGCTGAAAGAGAAACTGGGGCGGAGGGAAGATCTCTCTGCCACAGATCAGGTACGTGTGATTTGGACAGGACCAGCTGCAAGGCCATAATAGTGCACTTGCCCATTCTGCCTGAACAGCTGGATGTAGTGGAGAAGCCTCACCAGCACCACGACTGCACTCCACGCCAGTTCCCCCAGATGCTGAGTCTCCAGCGTGTTTCCAAGAGGTTTCTGCCCTGGCCACAAGACTGCTCTCTACAAGGAGCAACTTTTCTCTGAAAAGATTAAGACCTGGTTTGTTTTTTTTTCCCTGGAGGCCAGAAGGCTGAAAAGCAGGTGATGCAGTACCGGGTGCCAGTGCTGGGGCGCTGCTTCCCAGCACAAACCCAGCCGGTCCTCGCCAAAGGCAGCCAGCCCTCGGCAGGAGCCAGGGGAGAAGAAGGGAAGCCAGCCCTCTGAAGCCCTCCTGCCTCTGAACAGAGCCTGTTTAGCCAGAATGATGGCAGGGGATTAGAGAGTGCTTTTGCTTTGCATTTGATGAACAACTGAACAAACCAACAAACCCTAAAATGCATTCATTTCTCCACAAAAAGTGAGCGCCCAAGTCTGCAGACAGGAACAGCTCTGTTTCCATTGGAAGGCCAGTAGGGAATTTTTCCACAAAAAAGGATGTATTAAGTAATGCCAAAACACAACCTGATCTCCACTTCATCTCTAAGTCATAGCTGAGGTCGGGGGGGATATCTAGGCAGTTTCATGGACAGTCTGGGTACTGTGTGTCCAACATTAGCAGCTCAATGTCTCATTTATTCTGCATTTCAATGCAAAACCTGCACACTGGGCCCTCAGGTGGTTTTGGTTGGGGTTGCCATGTGTGTCCATGTATCTTATGCCCTGCCATTCTGCCCAAGCAGTTACAGAGCTGTCTAAGTGGGGTCTGAAACGCTTTGGGGCTTGAGATGATTTCCTGGCGTGGAGGTCCAGGCCTTATCTTCCTGCCTGTCAGCGGGAACAGCTCCTGGGCATCAGTCTGGCACAAAAGGATGGTTAATAAATAACTGCACAGCATCATCAGCCACAATGTGTGAAATCCTGCCTTGGACAGTATTTGAGTGACAGATGGTTCATATTCAAACGGTTTCAAATAGTGAAAACCCTTCAACCTGGGGGTGTGAAAGGGCTTCCAGAAGCAATAGAAAGAAGCAGGCCCTCGAGGTGTGCCTGCAGGCTAACAGCTGGAAGAGCAAATTTCAGCTAGCCTTGTCCCATTCTCCCAGCTTGTCAGACCAACTCGTACGGAGCTGTGCCCAAGCCAGGAGATACAGCAGATTAGAAATCCTTCTTCCCATCCCATCCCATCCAGAGGAATAAGCTCTAGCAGTGGGGCGATGGTGCATCTTGCAGAGGGTGGCAAGGATGCTCTGCAGGCCCCTTTTCTGCATTCCTGTTGGCCCAACAGCCTGACCAACACACCGGGCGCTTCTCCTACCTCCTTCACGCTCTTTAGCTGTGATGGAGAGAGAAAGAGATGTTGCTAAAGGAGGATGGGAAACTGAGGCTCGGGGTTCTGTCTCCCCTCATGCCTAAGCAAAGATTATGAATCTTTGTTTAATCACTCCCCAGGTGAAAACACGCTGCAGCGATCACCCCTCTTGGGGCACTGTTTGAGGGCCTATCCCTCCCTGTCAGGACAAAGAGAAATACCTGCTCTGGCTGCCTCGCCACCCTACAGCTGGGGAGTTGCAACATGTCTCAGAAGCCAGCACTGAAGCCCTCGCTCCCCTGATGGTATCGTTGCACCAGACAGAAGAGCTGGAGGTGATATGGAGGCAGGGGGACGACAACCTGGGAGGTCAGCAGCTTCATCGCTCCGAGAGATGGCTCTGGGAGACAGGAATCACCTGAGATCCAAAACCAGCAGAACAGGACTTGAAGCTGTGCTTTATCTCAGGCAGGTGCCTCAACCAACAGGCTGTAAAATGGGCCTTTTTCTCTCTCCCTCAACCTCTTCTGCTGGCACTGCCCTTCACCATTCGGTGCTTAGTGGTCCGGTTTACCTTTCAGGTCCAAGAGAGCTGTCAGGAGCTGGACTGCCATCACAGCCAACACAGCCCTTGCTCACAGGAAGACAGGAACAACCTGCTCCTTTTACAAACGTGGCACTCTCAGAGGAGGATCTTCTGATCTAACTGTTCCCCTTCACTAATCTCAAGCAGCGAGCTGAGGGTAGGAATTCAGACGTGTGTGGCCCTGGTTTGAGAGAACATGGTGCAGCTACTACCCTAGGGAGAGACCCTGAGCATCTCTCAGATCTTACAAAGAGCCGATGAAATCAAAGTAAAAGCACTTTGAGAGGAGAATAAGGGATGTAGAAGTGGCTCCTGCTAGGTTAACAGCCTGCTGATAAACATGTTCTCAGCATGAATGGGAGGTAGTTCAAGGACCTCTTCCAGGACCAAGCAAGCTGAGCAGACTGATGTTCTGACTAGTGTCCAGGACTTTTTCAGTTCTGACTCTCTCTTTCTGCTCTGGGACAAGTCACAGGACCGCTGTACAGAGGTGCTGAAGTGTGACTACTTGAGGAATGGCTCAGCAAGTCCGAGACAACCACCCTCATCCACCACACTCACTCCCAAGCTGTACGGGCTGCCACACGGTGGGATTCACCCCAGAGCTGGTTAGGTCACAAATCTCTCCAAATAGGGCCATTATGAAGAAAGTAGGAAACTTCATTTATTTGGGTACCTCTGGGAATAGCATGCCTGTACAGCCCTCACTTGGCTGCCTTGTGTGCATGCATGATGAAACAGCCTCATCACACACACGGGTAGTATTTTGCTCTTGCCTCCTTTCCTACACAGGACAGGGCCTGCTCTAAGCATGAATCAGAGGAGAAGACCATTGTCTGTAGCATCCCGGCTCTGACATCTGCTGAATTTGGACAATAAGGTGTGAGTGAAGCAGGGAACTGCAGGAAGAGAAAGGATTAGGGCAGGCAATTGCTGCCCCGAGGACTTGGCAACTCTCCGGCCCCAGCTGAGCAAAGTCATGAATGGGGAATTTTGCAGGGTGTCTCACTAAGAACGTGTGCTCGCCCCCCCTCTGCTGAATGCTCGCCTGCACAGCCTCACACTGCTGTGGGAATGCAGGGAAACGGGTCACCAAAAGGAAAGAAGGTTCTGTTTTTAAGCTTTCACTCGCCAGCCTTGGTTTACCGGGAACAACGACTGGGTTTCTTAACAAGGGGCTGCTGAGCCAGAGCGGTACCGCAGGGATGAAGGGCACAGAAAAGCCCAAGGGGATTTATAATGGGTTTGGTCTAGAAGGTACGATTTGAATAGTGGATTGCAGCCTGGAGACACAGCGCCAAATGAGAGACCTCACAGCACCTGCTGGGTCTGTCACCACAGGGCTGAGACGCTGCTTCCAGGGCCTGGCACGGGGCTGTATGAAAACCACCCATGCTTCACTCTGGCCTTTGTCCATCAGGAGATCCCAAAGCACTCTGCAAAGGAGAGGCCTGTTATCCTGGCTTTGCTGATCTGGAAATTAGGGCACAGGGAGGCAAAAGCCAATCAGCCAAACGCAAATTCGGCATCCAATACATCTGGATGGTCCCACTGTACTCCAGCCCCTGGGCACTGATGTCCCCTTCTCTCAAGGGTGGCTGTTGGGTTTCCAGCTCCCGCAGCACGTTTCTCCTTTGCGATTTCACCCCACGGCCATTATTCCTGTGCCCTCCTTCAGCTTCTGCTGATCCCAGTCACTTTTGTCTCTGTCCAGTCCCACCAGGCTTCTCCAGGAGAGCCCATTTCTCCCTGGCTGGCTCTTCCCAAGCAAATTAATGAGGAAACTGGCTTCCTCCAGAGTTCCTACTCCGGATGATCCACTCCTGCGCAGAGGCAGCGTGGAGCAGATAGCTGGGGAGGCAATCGTCTTTTGGCAGGAGGTCACTGAAGCCCTGCCGATGTATAGGACAGCCAGAACCATCTGCAATTGAGGTCACTACAAAGCTGAGGAAGGGAGTGTTTTGTTTAGCTGTAGCTATGGCTACAGGAGCCTATAACTGCATGCATTTCCGTTTCGGAGCATTCATGGGGTAATATAAATTTCCTTGATGCCACGGGCCTGTTAAAAGGCAATACAGTTATTAGTGCTTTGGTGACATCGTGCTCTTTGGCACGGCAGGCTGTATGTGGGCTAGTGTGCACAGCAAAGTGTCACCAGAGGGTTATGGGAGGAAGGATGCCTTCTGCTCGCCTACTTAGGAAGGGAGTTAGGTAAGAGGTGCTTGACTCTTCCGTTGCCCAAGCACGAGGAGACCTACATTCCCATCTCACTGCAACAGCCAGCCCCGGCAGAGACTGCATGACCGCCCTGTGGAGTCACGGGTGAGCCACCCAGTGCACGAAGATTCTGTTTTAAATGGGGGGGTTGTTCTTTTTGGTTTAGTTTGGGACCTTACACAGGAACTATCTGAAGCTTTAAACAACGCCAAAAAAATGACCACCTGATGTGTGGCTTTGGCCTTTTCTCCCTGCATGCCCAAGCTTGCTGCAGAGGTAAACTGCAAAACTGCAGGGGTGAAGGACACAGCCAGTAGAATGTAATGACTTCATTCCACTAACGATACATCCAGGCAGTGACATTGATGCAAGGGGTTAGTACTTTTCAGTAGCTCGAAAAGACAACTCCTTGAGCAGGTGCAAGAGAGTGGGTGTAGTCGTGGCCCCACTGATGTCAGGGGAACGCCCAGCACCTTTTGAAGCAGCAGATGTGGAAATGCTCCCCTGCTCCCCTCCTGGGAGCGTGTGAATTCTCAAGAACCTGAGCTGCCGTTTAGCTGCAGAGGTGACTGATTTACACAGAACCGGATAGCGAGAACTTCCCGAGATGACCCTGTTTTGTGAAGAGATTCTAATCTCATGACAAGTTTGTCTAGCCAGATAATGACAGTAATTAGCCAGGAGGCAAGAAGGTGGATCTAGGCATTCTGCTTCATGAGTAAGAAGGATGTTTTATGGCAGTGGAATTAGGAGGAGGATGGAAACTGCTAATATCCTTCAAAACGGAGTTGGAACAAACAGCAGAGAGGAGATTCCCAACCTGCTCTCCTCCCAAGGTGAAGAGCCTTGGAAAGAACCAAGTCCTTTTCCAGAATAAAATGCTAAACCTGTATCAGCAGTCAGCAGTAGCAGCATCACCCTTATCGTTCCTCCTGCTACACAACTCAGTTTGGCTGAAACAGAGCGGGGGACAAAGAGGACTACTGCGATAAACGAATGTCAGCATTTCAGACATCCAAATGAAATTTGCAGGGGGCAAGTGAGCCAAGAGAAGAGGCAGGCTCTCAGTGGAGACCACACTCGCTCTAGGATACCATAAACTGACGAATATCCTTGCAGTTGCCATGCAGCTTGGTGAGGGCATGCCTGCTGCAGCACTAGCGGATTATCAGCGGGCCTTATCTCTTGTCGTTTCCACTCAAATATTTGCAAAATGCTTACAAGCTGGGCAGATAACAGCCCGCAGGAATGGAGAGAACAGAATACTTCATTCAAAACTGCATGGATTTCTTTTTTTTCCCTGGCAAAAAAAAGTCTTTGTAAACCAAAGGTGAGATGTTCCTTGCAAACAGGTAGCTCTGGTGGTATCAAGCAATGCAGTTTTGTGTTTCTGGGGTGCTGCCAGACACCCTGAAATGATAGTGTGGAGAGGAATGTGAGATTTCCCCCTTTCATCATAATGGTTACTTTGAAGCCTAATTACAGCTGTTCAAACACCAGCCCATTAGCCCTGCTCCTGCTGATGGCTGCACCGAAATGCGCAGCCCGATGGGGAAGTCCTCTCCTGGAGCTGGGTGGGCAGCTCAGGCACTGTGTTTGGAAAGGGCACGAAGCAGGAGTGGGAGTCCCAGACCCATGGCCTCCACCATGCCTGCTCTGGGGCTACCCAGAGGACAGGAGGGCCATGGGATGGGCTGTGGCGTGACCCACCATGTGGCAATGCTTCATGTGCCGCAATAGCCAGTGCTAGCAGACAGCTTGGCCACTTCCTACTGGCATTCTGCAGTTCAGGGCTGTGCCAAAACATGACTACAACAGCAAATGTCACCAAGAGGCAGCACAACACCCATGGCTCCTCTTGAGAGACAAGCACCAAGAGGCGCTGCTGCTGCCCACCTCCTGCAAGGGACTCTCTGCAGACCCACCCTCACCACCTCCAGTAGCTGTGATGAAGATGAGGCCTGGTCACATCCAGTAACACTTTTCTGTTGCAAGCCTCGTACCCCTCCATAATGTTTCATATTTGTGTGTGCACTCTAAAAACCAGGCAGCTGGGCTTAAATCGTGAGTGCCCAAGCACTCTTAGCCTGGAGAAGAGAATGATCTGGGGAGACGTTAGAGCCCCTTCCAGTCCCTCCAGGGGCTCCAGGAAAGCTGGGGAGGGACTCTGGATGAGGGAGGGGAGCCACAGGATGAGGGGGAAGGGTTTTAAACTGAAAGAGGGGAGATTGAGACAAGGTCTTGGGTAGAACCTCTCTGGTGTGAGGGTGGTGAGACCGTGGCCCGGGTTGCCCCAAGAAGCTGTGGCTACCCCATCCCTGAAGGGGTTCAAGGCCAGGTTGGATGGGGCTTGAAGCAACCTGGTATGGTGGGAGGTGTCCCTGCCCAGGGCAGGGGGTGGCACTGGATGGTCTCTAAGGTCCGTTCCCACCCAAACCATTCTGTGATTCTATGATTTTGTCTCCTCCCAAGAGAACTGTAACTGTTAACCCATCTTTAAAATAAAGGCCTAACACAATGGTGTCCCTCTGACAGCACAGCAGGAGCAGAGAGCTGAGAACGCTGACTCTTTTACAATCCCATCTTCTGTTATGAGTGACCCCAACTGATTTCTGCATGGTTCCTGCTTCCCAAGGGTGGGCCACCCAGCACACAGCAGACATTCACCTGGTGTAACTGGAATAGCTGTGTCTCCCCAACATCATGGGGGGGTATTCCTGAGCTGCAGATCTGACTCTAATGATGTTCTCGTGCGTTTGGTCACAGTGTAAGGGAGGTGAAACCAGCATGGCTTTCCTTTAACTGGTTTGGTTATAAACTGTGGTGGCTCAGCCGCTTTGTGACCAAGAGAGACACCCCTGCAGCGGAGGCGGTACCCTCTGAGGGCTGGAGCAGGGAGCTGGGGCAGGAATAACAACAACTGTCCCAATACAAAGTGTTCCCGCTTGTGAATCAAAGCCCTTGCTAAGATCCTGTCATGTCCAGACATGTTTCACACACTTATTCTTGCAGACATAATAGGAAGGCAAGGATCCATCCTTTTTCAAATGCATCTCTTTTTTTTTCTCCCTTTTCCCCTTCTGCAGTGGGAGAGGATCCCAAACCAAACCACGCACTTGCTGAAAGGTTGGAAACAGGAAGTTCTGTTTAATTTGCACATTCCCTGTTTCTAATGAAAAGTAGGAAATATAAATCACAGCCTTTTATTTCAAATTCGGCATTAAAAATTTGCCTTCGAGGTAACATCAAACAGCAGACTTCACCCTGCTCGGAATTAGGCTGATGATATTCAGCGAGAAGCACAAGGCAAAGGCTCCGTTCTGGGAGAGCCTAATTTTGTCACATTTCCCCATTCAAATCTCTTCTTTGAGAAACCCACAAAAATAGCAGCGGCAGCAAGATAATAAATAATAGCTACTTTACACAGTTTTAACTTTAAAAATGCATCTTCCCTCTCTCTGCCTCACATCTTCTGGTGTGGTGGGGAAAAGCCCTTAATTTAAATATTTTTACACAACAAAAATCAACTTTTTTTTTGCCAGTAATTGTTTTCCCCTCTTTTGCTTTCCTCCCTTATGTAATTTGGCCTTTTAAAAATCCTTTATGGTCTTCTACTACTCTGCTTCCATCTAGGAACACTTCTGGTTACACCAGAAATTCAGACAAAAGACATGCAGCCATCCAGAAAAAGTGTCAACTGAGTTTATGTTTGACTCTGGAAGAACCAAAGCAGCTTTGAACTATTCAGTGGAACTATGAGGAGTCTTCTGCCAAACTCCTTAGCCCTATGTCAGGTGTATGCTTAAAGGTTTTCCTGAAAACTGTGATTGTTTGTTACAGGTGTTACCTAGTTTAGTAAGGTATTGTGGACAAAACGAGATCTCATTTATCTGACAGATAAAGAAAGGATCCAACAGCAGAAGGGCAGTTTCTACATCTAATGGGAGGAAAAGAGACTACGCTGACTTAACAGATATCCTGGTTTGAGGTAAAACAGAACCAGTTTTCTCTTTTGTAATTTTGCTTTTTCAGCTGGGCCTCTTCTAACTCAACTCTGAGATGAAGAGCAGATTGGTAAGAAACTGTTCCCTCTCGGGGTGCTCAGCCCTGCTCACCCCAGGGATGGTGCAGAGAGGCCTTGGTTTATATTCATTGCTGGAACAGCGGGATTTGCCTCCTTGGAGGGTGGGAAGCAGAAAAGCCTGTGGGGAGGAGGGGACAGGAGAGGGGACCCCAAACTGACCCACAGGGGATTCCATCCCATCCCCATCACTCTCAGTGTAAAAGCTGAGGGATCAAAGGGGCAACTCTCTTCCTTCCATGGCCAACACCCGAAGAGGACCCTGTCTGTCCGTCTGCCTCTGATCCCATTCCCAGCGTTCCTGACTCCAGAGCTGGAACCCAGCCCCTGCCAGTCACCCAGTCCAGGCTGGGACTTTTCCCAATGCTGCTGGGGATGTAATCATCATCCTGGGATCTTGATATGGTTTTGTATATACTGTATACTTCTTTTTTTAACTTTTTTAAAATATCCTTTTAATTATTTATTTATACTTTCATTAATTTAGTCTTTTTTCTAATCTCATAAATCTCTTTAATCTCTTCCTCTCCTCTCTTTTTATCTTAGAGGGGTGATTTGTTGTCCTGATTGGCCAAAACCATGACACTGGAGAAAGGAAAAGCTACATCCTTGCAAGCAATGCCCACTTAGAACCCTCCTCACCAGCACCAGCATCACAAGTAAAGCTTGGCTTCCCTCTGGCCTTCATGTAAGTCAGGAGAGTGGTTGTGCACAAGCAGCAGCTGAGTGTAAATGAGTCTGTTGCTCTTACAGGAGGATGTGGTGACCTTTTGTCACTTTGTGAGCAGTGGTCTCTGCAGAGACATCTGATGTTAAACCTCTGCTTTATTCCCTGCAGATACAGCCCTGATCTTTGGGCAATGACTGGAAGTAACTGGGCTTCACAGAAAAACTGCATGAAATTCCTCCAAACAGGTGATGCTGCCATTCAAAAGCAAGCACTTCCCATGACTCCTCTCCAGTTTCCACTGTACCTGTGTACCTACATCTGTACCTGTGTACCTACATCTGTACCTGTGTACCTACATCTGTACCTGTGTTCATGTATTTGGGAATCTCTAGTGCTGCAGAAAAGGGAAAAGCCTAGAGACCTGATCGCCTGCAGTCATGGTAACGGTCATGAACGCCTTCATGGTCTTGAGAAACTGGGTCTGCAATGTTGCCTGAACCCCCTTGGAGGAGGCCAAAAGTATTGGCAAGCCTTACTGCATAAAACTAGTCTCTTATTCTACATGAGCTGCCATATTCTGGCCATTGTACTCACATTGGAAGGGTCTCCTTCTCAGTCCTGACAGCCACTTCAGGAAACAGGTTTGCAGCATGGCTTTGTGAATATCTGCATCTTCCAAACTGAAAGAGAGGAATATCTGATTCAATCTTGAGGGACAGGGCCTGTGCAAGTTCTGCCTAACCATTAGCAGCACTCGGGGTCAGCAGTTTCTAAAGCCAACACTGCGTTCACCTATGGCTGCGCTACTCTAGAGAGCAGACCAACAGTCCCTCCTCACCTGCCCCCTCTAACTCCTCTGAGCGTGACACTGGTAGGAAAGTGCCTCCCCTCTCAATCCCCTCAGGAATTTTGGAGCTGATTTTGCTTTTCAAAACTTAACAAACATATAAGCGAGAACCTGTTTCAGAAGCAAATGCAAACGACCCTGTCCAGCCAGCAGAAACAGAGGGATTTCCATCATTTAAGTAAAACATTGTCACAACCACCATATAATTGTAGGGAGGTTTGGGAGCAGTAAAAGAGCATTTCCTGGGGTTAATTCCAGACAAGCTGTTCTTCGAAGAGGGGAATTAATAAATTCTAATTCACTGGGTACCTCCGTCCTCTGTCCCTTAACCACCCCACCACAAAAACCTCTAACCTCTACTCCTGTGTCAAATGTAGATGAAATTAGTCAATGCCTTCAAAAGTTATTCAGAGGAGACTGAAAAACGATGAGACAGATAATATACCTGTGCAGGCTCACCTCCTCCAGGACCCAAGCTGAAAATGACCCACACCGCTTCTGCCCAGCCCAGCAATTATCATCCCTCACAGTAAACAGCAACACAATATAAACAACATGAATTCATTTGTATGCAAATATTACACTGGTGTTCCATGCACAAGTGCAATTCGTGCTGTTGGGGCCAGAATAATTCCATGATTGATTTTAATAGCTCTTCCTCTTACTGATACTGGGTCTATTAATACCTGCACTGTTAAGTCTAATAAAGGAGATGGTGGACAAAGAGGAGATTTTGGAATTAAACACCAGAAGGGTTCCTGTGTCTGGCCATCTGTAAATAATAACACAAGGGAACTTTTGTCACCAAGCAGCGAGAGGGTCTTCCCTTGTCTCACACCTCTGCATTGCACGAACAGCTTAAGTGAGAGGGAGTCCCACGGCAAATCACCCAGGAATTGTTCCCTGGGTGAAACTCCAACCGAAAAAAAACCTCACCCAAAATGAGATTTTTCCTGACGAATTTGCGCAACTCGTGTGCAGGAAACACCTAGATCATGAGCACTGCAATGCAAGTATGCTGGGAGGGAGGAACATCAATGATCTGGCTTGGCAGACCCATGAAAGCCTGAATGTATCTGGAAAGCTTGCTCCTAAGCTGCGAGTCCCCCTCCTGACTAGGAAACCACCCTTCTGCGTTCCTTTTCTCCTGGTGATAGCCCAGAGCGCTTATTTCACAGGATTCACTTTTTAAACACCCTTCCCTTTTAACATGAATCTGTGAACCCTCATTTCTGCATTGCTATGGAAATGGTTGTCACAAACAGAATCGTGACTCCAAGGAGGGAATCAGTACAAGCAGATGGCCGTCAGTCTGTCCTTCCCTGTGCTCGTTACACGAGCAAATTTCTAAGATTTTTGCCACAGTTTCAGAGATCTGGAACCAGTTTCTACAGCTGAAGTTGCTGAATGGTCCATTTATCAAGAGGGTCACTTAAAAGCACATTCCAAGCTCCAGAGCTAGGGAAAGTGTCCCTTTCTGTCCGTTTGCCGCACAACGACCCTGAGCTTTTGTTCTGCTGGACTCCAGCCACAAAGGCCGGTGTCGCTGCTCCCCTCCCTGCTGCTCCCCTCGGCACAAACTCCTGCCCAGGCACAAGTACAGGCACATCTCAGGGCTGTGCACAGCACAGTTGTCCTTGGCCTTCCCTGCCCTGAGCCCCTGCCACACGCTGCAGTCAGGCACGGGCCCAAGCCCTTTGATTAAAGCAGGGCTTCCCCAGGCTTGCCTTTGGCTCACCTGCCAACGAGAAGGGAAAACAAAGTCCATTCCCAGTGCCCAAAGAGGATCAGAGCTGAAGCCAGGCGGGCCATCTGTCCCCCTCCAAGCCTTCTTTGTTGGCTGAGGTGTTGTGTTTCCCTCCTCGTGTCACCCATGCCAGTTTTTATTCTGATGGTTAAGTACAGGCACACCAGAGTAAAGGGACTGTTTACATGAGCCCGGATGGGAAAAGCCCGGAGTGTTTGAGAGGACGAAGGCAAAGAAATATTAAGGTTTATCAAAAGAAAGAGCACAAAGCGAGGAATGCTGGTGTGGACCACTTTCCCCTGAGCAAGCACTCGTGTGTGTTTACAGAAGGGGAGACAGTGCAAGTAAGCAAGAAGGGCAGCTCTAAGGGTAACAAATTCAGGGACGGGTCAGAAACCAGCACTTGGAAACACAGGAAATTTGCTCCTATTTCTCAGTACAGCCTGTGAGTAACAGCCTCCTTGGCACACAGGCATCAGGAACACAGGGTGTGTTGCTCTAGCACCTACGCCTCCCTCCACTCTCATGCTTTTCCTCTTCCAGGAAAGAGCTCACAGGTCAAAGATTATTAATCTTATTTTACAGACAGGGAAACCGAGGCAGCAGACAAGGAAGCTGAAAGGGAACCTGCAATCCCCCTGCCAGCCACCAGGCCTGGCAGCCTCATTTTCTCTTCCTGCAGAAGGGTTTTGTGCATGAACAATCAGGAGCATGAACCAGAAGCTCTCCTTGCCGCTCCTAGGAGAGAGGATGTTTGGATTTTTCACTCCTGGATGATGGTGCAGCCCAAAGACACACACCCAGAGAGACCCAGCAGCCTTTGGAAGAAGCCTATCAGAGTGGCCAGGCTGCACACTAACTCCAAGCTAATTTGCTAACTCTGCAAATTCGGCTTCTCTCCCTTTATCACCCTTTATTTGTGCAAATATTCTTAGTGGTTATATATTTAAAATTCTACACTTCTTGCAGTTGCCATTGCAAATGCAGTTTCCACAGATCCACAAGTTTCCATTTTTCCAAGAAAAACGGGAGCTGATTAGTTCAGAAGCAGCAAACAGTTTTTTGGGTTTTTTTCCTCCTTCTGAACTTTTAACCAACAGAGCAAAATACATCACTGGTTTTTCCTGATGGGCTTTTTTTTAAACTGAACAACAGATCAGGTCCTCATTCCTCTCTTAGAGCTCTGCACCCTTGAGGGTGACATCCCCCTGTGGGGTAGAGCAGGACACATGGGTTTGGTACTTTATGGCTGGTGTGGGTCAGTGAGGATAATGAGGAGGCGAGCGATGCTCATAAAGCCACGTGCTGCTGTGGGAACATCTGGCTTCATATCTACCTAGCTTGCACTGAAGTATTTCAGGTAGGTGTAGGAGAGATGGAGAAGTCCAAATTGCATTACTGCGTCCTTCTCACGCTACATAAATACAGCTGTTGGGCTTGATTTGGGACAAGAAAAGTGCAATTATGTTTTGAGGGAGAAACACCTGCTTACCAAAGCACCCTCCCCAAGTCACATCTCCACTCAGGAGGAGGACAGGGACAGGAGAGCCTCAGTTTGCTCCAACTCAGGGTAGGGTGTTAAGTCTCTGGAAGCCTGAACAGGACTAGACTGATAGAGGTGTTGACCAAAATTGCACTTTTTTCCCCCTTACAGAGCTGGGCAGCCGGGTTAACCCTGACCTCTGAGGTTAGGGCAGGTGGCCTGCAGGGACCTTTGATGGTACAGCTGTGGATTGCATCTTGCTACCATCCTTTTGATCATCTCTCTGATTTCTGAGTCTCCAGCTCACGTTCAGCCCGGGTGCAACATCTGATCCTGCAATAAACTCCCTGCAGACCGACCCTCTGAGCTTTCCCAGTGTCACACACTAAGACTGCAGGGTTCTGATGGCCCAGAGGCCGCAGGGCAGGACTGTGAATACGGGCTAGAGAGGCCTGTGCAGCTGAGAGAATAACCTGCCTCCAAAAGCTGCGTCTGAAGGAAACGAGTGGGTTTGTACAACAGGCGCCCCCGATCGCAAACGAGGCTCGAAGAGCTGATCACAATAAAAAGATGAGACAGCACCTAATAGCTACGAATGCAAGCACACACTCAGGCACTTCTGTCAGGGTGCAAGAGCTGGTGGAAAAAATCAAAATGGAAAAATGCGGTTTCTTCAGGCCGGAGCGAGAGAGAAGCAGCTCCTGTCTTTCCTGTGCTGGCAGTGCTGAGCTGTGCCTCACAGCCTGTCCCAGCTGAGGATGCGGGGAGCAGCTCGGCCAGCGTGCTCAACCAGATTTTCCACCACACCTTGGGCTGCAGCACACTGTCATTATATCATGCATGCCTGAAATATCTCAGTAAAGCCAGGGTAAAGGAACTGAGGGACCTGTTCCCGACTCTGCTTGCCCGAGCCAGCAACAGCTCCGTGTGGCTTCTGAGGGGCCGCTCTGGAGGGGTGGGCCAGTCCCAAGCACGCAGGAAGACGGGCACCCTCGGGGGGCAGCATCTCCCTGCTGGCTCTCCCAGCCAGCCCGAGCATCTCTGCAGAAGAACCGAAGCACCACAGGGCAAGAAAGTGTCCAGGTCATTACGGTGCACTCGGGGCCTTTCCTCAGCTGGGCTCAGCCTGCCACACAGATGAGTCACGTCTGCACACACGTGTGGGACAGTGCATGCTGCATGCTTTCTGCTTGCAGACAGATTTCAGATTCAGAGGGAGAAACAAACAACCAAACCAGTCAAATGCAAAGTCCTGCCAGTGCAGAATCTACTGGGCTCTGGGAAATAGCCCTGCAACAAAAAATGTCCAGTGACTTGGGTGCAACTTGAAAGCGCACCTTCAGGAGCAATGGGTACTCTCGAATCCCAGTGAGGCCAAGCCCACCCACTGTACACAAGCCTGCATTAAAACAAGAACACATGGCCTGCCCCTCCATCACCCAAGTTCTGAATGCACACCCCCCATTTCACAACACTTTTCAATCATTTCTGAAAAACTGGGTGCTTCCCATTCATGAAAAATTCTGAAAAATTGGGTGCTTCCCATTCATGGAGAAAGGGCTTGTGGATTTCAGAGCTCATTTTTTACCAAGCCCAAGCCACGATTATTAACTCGTCTCGTTCTCCCGAGAACCCACACCACCACCTTGATGGAAAAGCATGAGCCCTTCTACAGGATGGGCCCTGCCATCTGTACCAGGAGATAATGTCTCAAACTTTCCTCATTCCTTTCTCCTGAGTCATACCTTCTCCTGCAAACAGACAACGGAGGGAGGGAAAAAAGGAAGCCAGGCAGGTCCTTCATTGCCTCACAAAATGTTAATATTTCCCAGAATATTTGTTTGGGGCTAGACTGAACCAAATCTAATGGTTTTGTTTGACCAGGACCGAAGCCTTGTTTCAACCTGCCGCTGGGCTGTCACGGTGCCTTTTGATCTCCTTCTTGGAGGCCATTCTGACCAGCTGTAGCTGTCTGGTTGCAGATTGGCAAGAAACACAGCCTGGCTGCACAGCTTGCCCCTGAGAGCAGGGGAAGGTCGGGCAGCACTGCAGCAACGCTGCCGCATCCCGCTCAGCCTAGCAGAAACTAAACGCTGTGGCATCTCCCAGTCTAACTTGCTGATGCACAAAGCACCTTTCTCCTCCTCTTTCTCTCAGTTTAAGCCAGCACAAAAGCACAACTTACTGGGATCTAAATCCTCTGCCCTCAGCCCCAGAGCAGCCTTGCACCGACATGCAGAGGTATCGTTCCCAACTCTGCCCATCTCTTCAGTCTCCACCTCTCCACTATCATATCCCTTCTCTGTGGGCTGGCCTTACAGTGCTTGTTACTGCTCCACCTCAGATGTACTTGTCAGGTGGCTTCACCACGACCCTACCAACTCTGTTCCTGCTTTCCCTGCTTTTCAGTGCCATCCAGTCCTGGTTCAGAGCCTTGACACATTTCCTCCACACCCAGGCTCACAGCAGTTCCTCGCTGTCTCCTGCTGAAACCAAGAGCCCATTTGTATCCTGCTTCTGCCCTCTCAGCAGGGCTTGCTCCTCTCGCTCACCTCATTCCTGGAGCACACCTTCAGAAAACACCAGGGATGTGCACACAGCTACAGTCATGGGGGAAACAGAACAAATGAACACCCGCGTTCATCGGTACATTGCAAACTGCTCCAGCATGAGCGCAGCTACCCACTGGCTTTCCTGTCTCCCCAGCAGAGAAAAAGAACTGCCTAAATCTTTGTCAATACTTGTCATTAAGAGCTGTGGCTTTTGCAGCAATTACACTGTATGTTTAGTTACTCAGCAGTATCTGCTAAGCACTTAGGCTGCAGACGAGCAGGGCTGCCAGGCCTCACTGTCTCTTGCAGCGGTGAAACATCACTGAGTTCGC
Source organism: Jacana jacana (assembly GCA_013400555.1). NCBI lineage: Eukaryota > Metazoa > Chordata > Aves > Charadriiformes > Jacanidae > Jacana > Jacana jacana. Next base: position 636,191 of record VZTM01017380.1, on the reverse strand, counting down.
AAGAGGCGACGGGACCAGATCCACAATCACAGAGCAGCATTTCCAGAAGCCTCCAGCTCTGCCCTGTTGAGATCAAGGGGGAAAACACCAGTTACCAACTTCAGGGTGTGCTCCAGGCTTTGGAAAATCAACCACAGATTTCAGTCGGACTTCTTCTGTCATCCGTGAAACCTGGACCACACGATGCGGTTCCGCTCCACCTGTATTTTCTCTTAAAGGATCCCAAACTATTTATAGTCACTTGGGTTTTACTTTGAGGTGTGTTTGGGTGGATAAGCAGCAAGGACAAAGCCATACACCTAGGTCACCTTACTGTAAACAAAGATATCTTTGAATCACGTGCAGCATGGAGTGGAGGAGTGGGTAGGTACCTGTGCCTACATAGTTTGTCTTCTGTCCCCATTGGGCAGCCTGGAGAGCTCTCACCTCGCAGCCAATACCCCCCTGCATTCTCACCCAAGGGAAAACACACCCAAAGACAAAACCCCAGGCCAAACAGAACATCTCCTTCTACTCAGAACAAAACATTCTGTTTCTGTGAGTGACTTCTTCATCTTAAAAGAAAATTTAAAAAATAAATTTGGAGGGGTAAAACCAGAACGATCATTTATAGACTAACTAAAATATCTATTTTTATTGGGTGAAATTAGACCTTGCTGCAACTTTTCTTTCTTCCTGAACTGATGTCAGGGATCTGCCAGGCAGCCATTCTGATCAGAAGAAGGAAAGGCTGTATAGTCCCTGCAATACCTCCTACCTGAAGTTGTGGTCAGTGTTAGCAGCCAGGTGCTTTACCAATAACCCAGTTTGTTGATCCCAGGGCAGACTTTCCCCAGCAGATTCTCCCCATGTGAGATTATATGTTAATCAAAGGAGAGCACTTGAAGTATTAAACTGTTTCTTTGCCTCTAAAGCAAGCACACGAGCCTTCAGCTCACACCCATTGTTTCACATACCTGAACCTTCTCTCATGAACTTCAGGATCTCCTGCACTTGCATGTGTTGAGAGCAGGGAGGTCCTCTCACATCAAGCTGGCTGCACTGGGTACAGGACTCTTGGCTGGTAAAACCAGCAAAGACCAGAGCAAAGCATTCCTTTGGTGACAGGGATGGCTGCCATTCTGCAAACTTCCCATTTTGCTCCATGTCCCACCAATTAGAAAAGCAGAGAAATGCCATACAGTACCTCTAATACTGTACAGCAGAGGCAAAGCCAAACAAGATGCCCCCAAGTCATTCCCTCTCCACCACAGGCTTTCCAAAGCAACTCTAAACCACCTCTTATATCCCTCTACCTTCAACATCCAAACAGCTGCTCTTACAGCAAAATCCATTCCAAAAGGTGCCCTGGATCTCAGATATGAGACTGACTCATGACAGTGGAGAGACTTTTTGGTTTGCTATCTGCACTAAAACACTATGAAGAACCCGAAAGGCAAAGTCACCTCTATGTCTGTGAACTGAGTCCCGTGCCAGAGCAGCGGGCAGGTCAGATCTGCGCGTAGGACACAGGAGGCTTCACAAATGACCAGGCCTTTCCTAATTTGTTCTGCTTGGGAATGGTGTCCAGGTAGAATGTGAGGGCTCTGGACATTTGCCCAGGATTTCTAGATGTCCCACAGATGAGTCAGAGTGCCAGATGTCCAGAAATCACAGCCCTGTCTGCAACACATGTACAGAGCACCAGCCAGACTACCCATTCCCAAGTCACCGTGGGACACAGTCTCTCAGTATCTCTTCCATTGATTTGGCTCTCCTCTGGGCGGGATGCTGATGGCCGAGGGCTGGCCTCACACCTAAACCACAAAGACAAGAAATTTTGTTTTTCCTGTGGGGCAGAAGGGACTGTGCAATTCAGTGCAATGCAGAGCCACTGCGTTGGCAGCAAGCAAGCCCCTGCAAGGGCAGGAGGTGTCTGTGCCTAGCGAGGAGGTGTTACTGCCAACAACAGCTCTGGTTTTCCCTCTGCCCTTTGCACTTCATTTTCTAAGCAGCTTGGGAGGCAAAAGGAGTTAGGCACTACCTGCCCTTCAGTGCCAGCAACTCAGCAGGTTATCAGGCAACTGAACCCTTTGGAGTGTCCAGCATTGGGTGCACCGGAAAATTTTATGCGGTGCTTCCTCTCCATATTTAATTTTGGAAACAAAAGGTGGGATTTCTGTCCTTCCTTTGGAGGCAAGCCAGATAGAATGCAAGGACACCAATCCACCTTCAGCGTAGGTTCGCTGCCTGATGTCTTGTGGTGCCTCTGTCTCCCCAGCTGGATGAAGAGGTGTCACTGGCTGCACAGCACTTTACTGGGGGCTTGCCCAGTGCAGGGACCAAAAGTCCAGGATCCTGCCTCTAGTGGTGTCTAAGAGAAAGGGGAGTGGGATGGCACAAGAAGAGATCACTGGGCCAAAGAGCCTACACCGTTCTGCCATTCTGTGTCTCAGGGTCACCTGCAGAGGAAGGCTGCACTTTGCAGTCAGCACCTTTCACTGGAGCTCTCCTTTCGCTGGCTCTTTGATTTTAAAGCCATTTATATTCCAAGCCAATCCGTACTAAAAATAGGATTCCTTACTAAGAATGGCACTGGCATTACTCACTTTCTGCTAGTTCCCATCTCGCGCTCCGTTGCCACACCTCCGGCTGGAGGAGTGTGCTGCAGTAATCATCCACAACTATGTGCTTCTGTGAGCAGGTTTTGAACCTTTGCCATCCTTTGGAAGCTCCCACTGTTTTTCTTTCATGTGCTAATACAGTGCAGCAGCTTATCTCCTCTCGCATCCTTGGGGCACACCTCTTCCCAGACTGTACACCGACAAGCCAACCAAGTGGGAAAAACACTTGGAGATACAGCCATCTCCTTCCTCCCCCTTGCAATTCTGGCCAACCTGCAGCTCTCAGCTGAAGGGGATGCTGTTCTCACTTGCATTCAGGAAGAAACAATTTGCTCTCCCTGGAAGCTGCTGCCTCCTTTGGCTTTAACGTGCTGCTCCACTCAAGCTGCTCATCAATGCCTAGCAAGGAAGCTTTTGGGCTTTCCTGGTGGGAGGTATGGTTTTTTTTTCAGCTCAGTTTTGCCAGACACCCAACATTTCTGCAGGGTATCGCTCCTCCTCAATGTGCCTGGAAACCCAAGGGTGTGGGAGGTAGGACATACCTCTGGCCAGGTCTAGTTAAATGAATCCTATATTGGGTTATGTTTTCTCTTTCAGCATTCTTTTGAGTTTTGCACACCACTTTCAAGTGCAGGAACCTGTTTCCTCCTGCCAACCATGTCAGAGGTGCAGCCAGTGCCAGAGCTGACTGTCATTTATTCGCTCTGATAAGGGGTTAAATATGCACAGGTAAACCTGGGCGTATGTTCATAATGCAGGTGGCAGTGATACTTTAAAGGAGGCACCTTTCTTTGTTCCCTTAATGATTCATTCATTGGGAGTGTGGGAATTAACCTATATAAAATTTTGCTACTAAGTAGATACACCTAGATCCTGAAATAGTGGATGGGTGAGAACCAGTTATAGAGACTCTACACATCATCCTGGTAGCACAGAAAGAAACCAACCCACAGCAGTAGGCTGGGAATAAATGACTGCATGACATTTCTCACGGCAAATTCTCCTTACCTCCTGTTTTCTGGTGACTCACCCAAAATCCTAGAGGGCTGCAGTACACACCTCTGACAAAGGCCTGACTTGACCAAGACCTTACAGGGGTCCCACTCTTCAAGGGGCTCAGCTCTGACAGCTGGAACTGGGATGGGTGTTACTGGTAGGGCTGGCACTCGGCAGTGAGCAGAGGCAGCCACGCTTGGGTTGCACCAGCCCTGGGAGGCAGGTGAGAGATTGCATCAGGAAGCCAATATGAAAAGGGAGGCTGGTTTGCCAAGCCTGGCTCGCTGCCCCCTCTGTAAGCTGCTGCTCACACCTCGTCAGCTGGGAGGTGGAGAAGAAACACGTTTGTATCTGGGGCACCTTGCTAACGGAGAATTTGCCTCCCTCCCGCCTACCTAGAGGAGGGAAGAAACCTCTCTGGGAGGCTGCGCTGAGTGGGCTGAAATCTCCAGACCACCTCTTGTGCTCCTAGTACTTCCTGATTTTGTTGGAAGAACCTTTAAGGCTTCACAGACAAGAGTTGGTCAGTCTAAGATTCTTTACAAAAGACAGATCTATCCCAGTTTATCCACTGGAAGTTATAAATGACATTAGCATCTGAGGAGCTGAGTGGGCTGACGGAAGCATGAGGCAATGGTCAATGCCCTGGTGCTGGTTACCTACAGGTCTGAAAGGAGGTCACATAGCGCTATTGTTGCCAGTGTGATGAGGTCTTGGTTGCTTAATCTCTTCAAGGTAGGCTCCATAGAGTGAGGTAACACCCCAGACCCTGCAGAACCTGCCTGCACCTTGCAGGCACCTCCACCAACCTCCTCCTCAGAGCAATAGCCAAGAGCCCACCACTTCAAACAAAATGCAGGGAAGAGCTTAGTGAGCACAAGCCTGAAGGAGACAGCAAAGATGTCCAGGGGGGGCATCACCACCACTCTGCAGCTGGACATCACAGCAGTGCTGATACACTAATCGGGCCCTTGCTGGTCACAAGGGAATGGCAGCAGTTAGAAATGTGCACAGAGATGAGTCTCACAGGGGAGGCAACTGACAAGTCTTTGTCCATGCCGGGATGAGTTCCCCCCTTAGCCGGGTGGATACCCTGAGAGGGCACAGTCCACGTCACTGATCTGACAAAGGGTGGTGAGAAAAGGATGCTTAAAGGTGTGAGGCACCACCAGCCTCAGCTGCCCAAGGAAGGGAAAGCAGAAGGTTGGGGTTCCTCTGGAAACACACTGAAACACACAGTACAGAAGGGCAGGTGTGTTGAGGGGAACAGCTATTCACACGCACAGCAGTACCACTCTACCCAGGAGAGAGACTCCAGCAGGGAGGAATGAGAGGTACCAGGAGCCCATACTCCAGGCAGGATGAACCTTTCGTGGCAGTGCAGAGAAAAGAGAAAAAGAAACACCTCCCACTGCTCTCTCCTGCCCAATGCCCTTGTGCTCGGTGGCACAGATCACCCCGACCAGGCCTCCGAGCTGCAATTAGCCATGTGAGCCACAGCAGTGTATCTGTGGCTTGCGAGTGAGTGTCCCCTGGGAGGCCAGGCAGACATGCCACACCAGGTCACGGCAGAAGGCGTGTGGGCAGAGCAACCCAATGCAAAGCACTCTCTTGTGTGGCATATCCTGTTTCTCCCCAAAACATGTCCAAGGTCGCTGGCTTAGCCATGCTCGTGGGTGATACCATCTGTTTAATCAATGTTCTCTGCACTACAAAGCCATCCCAGACGCTTTGCATTGGAGACAGCTCTTCCAATAGTCATTAGCAAGGTAGGGGGGTGAAGGAGCAATTGTCAGGCTGCTTCTCCAATAGTCATTAGCAAGGTAGGGGGTGAAGAACAATTGTCAGGCTTCTTTTTGCATTGGTTATGGAATCAGTAGCCAACTGCCTCCCCCCAGCCACTGCTTCCTCCTCCTCTGGTAACTGTGAGCCTCCCTACACTACACTTTGGGAGTTACTGCATTGGAATATTTCATAGAGGGGCCCGAGGGTTTGTCTGCTGCCTGCCCTACTTCCTCCAGAGCACCTGAGATCAGCTGGGCTGGAATGTCTGCCCGTATCACACTCCCATGCTGCCTGGATGGGAGATGGAAACTTACTTGCCAAGGTCGAAGGCAGCTCCTCACACGCAGTCTCAGCCTCCCAGTTCAAGCCACGTTACAGCTGGTAGATGGGCCTCCCAAATCAATCATGATGTGGACTCTAAAAATCAGGAGAGGAAATCAAGTAAGTCTTGCTATTTTCAAAAGTCTTTAGGGTAAAATTTAGGTCATACACTGAACTCCATCCTTTCTGGTCCCAGGGGCCATAAATGTCCTTGCTCAAAACAGGTATGTGAAACTTTAGGTTCTCAGGCCATGCCTCCATGCCAGGAGCCAGCCCTTTGTGCAATACACCATTAAGCATCTCCAGGGACTGGGGCCCTGAAGGGACTGCCTCAGCTAGTCATCCACAGCACCAGACAGTTGTAGATATCTAGACTTGAGGTGCACACGTACAAATACATGTAGGGAGTACCCCTCCAAAGCTTCATACTGGAGTACTGCTAAGAAAGAAGACCCCAAACTACAACTGTTTTCTCCTTGAGGCACCATGGCTGATGGAAAGGGTCACAGTGGAGTCATGAGCATCGATAACCGCGCACAAAGCATCAGTCTGAGACATCCTTTCTGAAAGGTTAGAGTGCTTTCCATAAAGTTATCTGTACCATCAGCTGTTAATCAGCACAGACCAATTGATTTAATCTTCCACTAAACAAGGGCCTGGCTCATCCTTGTTTTGGCAGATGTTTGTCTGTGATGGTTCTGTAGCCCTGATGCTGAAAGATAGCACGATTTGGGAGCACTCTTGCTGCTGTTTCACTTATCATTTCACTCTGTCACCGGGCTTGGAGCCCAGGGAAGGGTTAATCCCTTCCCTTCTTTTGCCAGCTAACAGCTGTTCTACTTTCCAGATCCTCGGATCACCCAGGTTTTGGTGAGGTAAGTGGATGTCCTTGCAGGAGCTCCTATGGGAGGAGCCTTGGGAAAACCAGTCGGGACTGGTCCCACCAGCCCCAGGAGCATTCCTGCTCCCATGCTGATGCAACTGGATCCAATCTCCTGGCAGACCAGCTGGCTGCTTCCCAAAGAGTTCCCTCCAGACGGGCTCGCAGCTGAGCCCCGGCCCAGCACGGCTGCAAGGGGACGAAAGGCCTTAAATCTGGGAACACTTGATGGAGGTAATGCTTGTTATCAATTGGCTCCTCCCAAGACAACACGAGCTGCCTTGTTTTGCTGTGAGTTTACTCTTCTGTGGAGCGTCTCCCCAGCACCAGCGGGACCGTGGATGTTGAATCCCAGTGTTGAACCCTCACGCAATCACTTTTGTGATTGACATATTTTTGGGACACCTTCAGGGTGAGGGTGTCAGAGCCCTGGCAGAGGCTGCCCAGGGAGGGTGTGGAGTCCCCTTCTCTGGAGATTTTCAAGCTCCACCTGGATGCAGTCCTGAGTGCTGTGCTCTGGGCAGCCCTGCTTTAAGCAGGGGAGTGGGACTGGGTGAGCTCTAGAGCTCCCTTCCAACGCTGACAGTTCCCTGATTGCCCATGAGTGGATTGTTGTACAACATCGCTGTGAGATGGAAAAGCATGGAGTTATTTCAGTGGCAACGCTCATCCTGCTCCCATAGAGCTCCCCGTGTGTGACCGCTCCGTGTGACACGCTCTGCAGCGGAGCCTGGACTCAGGCGCATCCTGGAGAGGGAGCAGCTGAATGGGGAGCATGCCCTAAGTATGCTCCAGCGCCAGGTAAAACCAGAGAGAAAGATACAAAGTCAGACCTTCTGTTTAAACTACAATTCCAGAGGCACCGGGAAGGCCTCAGTTACCCACTTACAGCTTCTGAATGAAAGCACGACCCAAGATAATCTTGACACAGAGAATTATGGAATGCTTTAGTCATGTTTCCAAAGGCCTGCAGGGACAGGACAATGAGGGGCAATGGCTTCAAGCTGGAGAAGAGCAGCTTTAGATTGGATATTAGGAATAGGTTCTTTGCTCTGAGGGTGGTGGAGCACTGGGACAGGTTGCCCAGGGAGGTGGTTGAGGCCCCTTCCCTGGAGATCTTCAAGGGGAGGCTGGATGAGGCCCTGGGCAACTAGGCTAGTTGAGGGGGTCCCTGCTGACTGTGGGGAGGTGGGGCTAGATGAACCTAGAGGTCCCTTCCACCCTGGACCATTCTATGATTCTACGATTCTATGTCTTAAAGCAGAATTTTTCAGACCCCAGCAAAATATTCTGAATATTCTGAAAACTGCTGTTTTCCTTGAGCTCCAGCTAAATCAGTGACAAAACTCCCACTGGGACGGAGACTGGAAAGAGCTGATGGCTAACAAGCTCCCTGCAGCCACCGTTCCCTGCCCAACTTTTTGTGTGATATTTTTGCTAACAGACACACGCTGTTGAGTCTTGCACTGCTTCCTCATTAGCATTGCAGTAAGTGATTTCTTATGTAAATCATGCCAGCCCACAGAAAAACCAGTTCAATTCCAGTCTGCACTGCTGGGATGGACATAGAACAGAGTCTCGAGGAGTGCTAATGTTCTATTTTTTAAATTACTTTTTTTTTTAGAAATAGAAAACCAAGCACCACTCATTGTGCATCTTCCACTGCAGCAGAACCACCCTCACGTCTGCAGAGACCACTCCAAACACAAGACTCCCCCTGGGCACCTATTTGCAAGTGCCATCACCAAACCTGTAGGTACAACAGCCGTTCCTGCACAGCTAATTAGAGGTCTGAAACTGATGAGCATTTTTGTCTGAGGACCTCATACCTTCTTTCAAATCTTAACTTCATCTTCTAAAGCCACGGCTATGCAGCTAGTGGCAACATCATCTTTTCCATGTGGCACCTCTTAAATTTAAAGACCATAAATGTGCAGCCATGGTAAGGGGATCCTTTTCTTCTCAACGGCCTGGAAGTGGTTTCTGTTGTTATCCATGTCACAGTGTGCATAACTGTCCCATGAAGCTTTTCCCCACTGCTGAGCCTCCAAAAGGCACCAAAACACTGGTGCTATGGTACGTGCTTAAGCACCACAGGGGCCATGCCTTAATAGGCCTTGATGTTCCCTACTATGCCTTCCCTTAACATCTGTAGCAGTATGAGCAACACTGGTTGAATTTAGCATTTCAAGAGCTCCTTCATAGGTGATACTGGAGCTCATGGGAATCATCCTGTTATTTTAAAATTGAAAGGGAAGTTACTCCTTTTCCATGGCAGGGGTATTAGTTGGGGAGTCAGAATGTCAAATCCTGGACTTTTTCTGGCTCATTTTGCTCTACTCTGCTACTCTATCCTTCCACCTCACTCCTCTTCCAGCTGAAATCCCAACTGCTGCTGCCTTTTTCAGGCAGTATGCCGGCGCTTGAGCAGCACGTCTGAATAGGATTGGTGGCCATAGCTACTGCTCACATTCTTGAAAAGCCTTCATCATAAACAAGAGGGACTAAGACCTGACAGGACATTTATTGCCCTAAGCCCTGGTTTGGTTTTGTTCCGTTCTGCTCCACCCAGGAGGTGTCTGCCTTTCATCCCCAAGAGTAATCATCTCCGGGCACAAGGCAGGAGAGCACCTTTGAGTTGGAAGGAGCCAGATACGGTAGGAAATCAAGGCAGACATAGCAGTGGGAGCCATGCTAGCTCCGTGCCTACAGAATTTACATTTGAAAGTTTCCTTTGCAACTCCTTCTACCTGTATTTTCTGTGTGCACCTTTAATTACTTCTGAGCATAAATCACACCGTTTAGGAATGTGAGGGCAAAGGATGCCAGGGCAGGAGGGCTGGAACCAGATGATCTTTAAGGTCCTTCCCAACCTAGACCACTCTCTGATGCAGGTGTTGGGGCTATCACTTGGGACAGCAACCTTGTTCGACCACCACCAATTCACGCTACCATCCCAGCAGTGAGCTAAGAGTGAATGCAGATCTGAGAGCACACCTCCACTGCTGCTGAGGTGCTCAAACACATTAATTGATTTAGACACCTAACAGTCATTTGTTTCCATCATTTTTAACCAATTACCTGCAGTGCTGAAGAGATTCCCTTTCCTAAGCAAGAGGAACATAACTGATGCTAAAACCTGTACTTCCTTATCTGCCAGAAAACTAGCAGGTTCCAGGCACCACCCATGAACTAACTCAGCCTGCAAATCACTGCTGTCCGAAACCCACAGACAAATTCACTGCCAGCTGTGCAGGGAAATCACCCTCAGAGGCAGCAGCTATTTTCCAAGCTCTGGAGGACAGCACCAGTAGGCAAGAATCCAGAGGGATATTAGAAGTAACAATGGTGTTGCCTGACGCAGCGGGCATGGCGTCAGAGGGAGGGTATGACAGCTGGGTTAAAACATACTGGAACTGCTGGGTCAGATCAGGCTCTCAGGCTATTGAGCTTTGCTTTTTGTCCCCCAGATGCAAGGAGAAACAGACTGCCTTACTTCAGTCAAAAATGCTAAGTTGAAAGGTGGCTTTTTTTTTTTTCTGAATTATATAGAAAAAGATACGTCTTCCTGACACAAAAAGCGTATAAATGAAAATGTGGGTTTTCTGAAGAAAATCCGCTACTCTCCTTACTAGGAAAGTGTATTTTGAAAGCATTTCTTTCCCTTGGGTTTTAGATGTCCCACCTCACAGGTCTCCTTTGGTTGACAAAGGGCCCAGATCCTGCTTCCTTGGCTTTGGGCCTAGATCCACAGTAAGCAAACACTAGCTGTTCCCCTCTGCCACTCACAGGCGAAGCTGTCTCACCCGAGCGAACTCCCCGGTCACAGGCAAAGCCAGACCTGCACTAAGCGAGGATTACGCGCCCAGGGAAGGCGTAACCAGCAGAGGAACGATAGGTATGTACAGCTTTGTTCACAGAATGAGAGGGAATGGAGGTTTGCTTATTAAAGGCTGTCCTGAGCCTTCCGTCCCCTGATCCACCTTATGCCAGCAGGCTGGGACACCCAGCCCTGGCTCCTGGAGCACGCTCACTCCCGGCAGTCAGCCGCCACCACGAACGCGAAGCCACCGCTTCCCGTCAAAGGGAACACCTCAAGAGCCCAGTGATGGCAGGATTGTTCACCCAAGAGAGACACACCGTTAGCCCGTCCAGGAAACCTCTTCAGAAAGAGGTGAGCACTTCTCCCAGTTTACAACCATGCTTGCTCAGGCGGTTTAGGGAAGCGTTTGTAGCGCTAGCAGGTTAGGTAAAGCATATTGATATAAAACCCACCCAAAGTTCTTTTAAGAATTAAAAACTTCACAGCAGTTACTGGAAATATCACAGAAGAACTCCAAGGTGGATTTAGGCAAACCACTGCACAACATCTACCCAGTGGGAACACCTCCATAGATGTCTGAGTATATCTGGACTCGGCAAGGAAAACAAAACAACTTTAACTCCAACCTTTTCATTGCCACAGAGTGGAACTGGCCTTCCTAGTAACATCCAGCAGGCCAAGACTCAAAGTAACATCTGCTACTGCTCTGAGGGAAAAGGGGCATCCAGGGAGAAGGGCAGAAGGAGGGAAGCAAAGTCCAGAATCAGACAGGAAGCTACTCTGGTCACAGATAATGACAAAATACTCAAAAGCTCCACAAAGACACAAATCCTGTGAGGAGCTATCATTTTTTTTCTACAGAATGCAATAATCACGGAGGATTTTCACACATTTGGGAAAGAGGAAGGAATTGTGCAAGCAGACACGACCTTCACATTAGCAAATTCCTGGATGATGATCTGGATATCGAAAATACCTTGCAAAATCAGCTGTGTGTGCAGAATATTGTGCAAGAGCATCGGGCTACTCTTCCAGGTCTCAGCTGAGGCAGCCACAAGTGACAAGGGCACCGATGCTCTCCTGTCAAAGAAACGTTGCCACTGGAAGGTCGAGAAAAATAGAGGCATAACTTAGTAGTAAGATGTGGGACCAGAAAGCCAGGCACGCAGAGCGGAACATGGTGAGGGGAGCAGGCTAAAAACCAGGTGAGCAGACCTAGGTATGCAGGATCAGCAATAAAAATTCTCTTTGGCCTTGCCCTGCAGCAGATCAGATTCACTTGTCACACAAGTGTGGCATCCTTGGATAGCAAGAGGCTTACAGACATACAGTTCCACCCACCAGTTGTCCTGGGGGTTTTGAAGCAACCAACCCACTGGACATTGAAGGTCCTGATGGTGCTCGTGCATCACATTTGTATGAGGAAGCTGGTAGCAAGCTCTTATTGGTCAGGGTCATGCCACAAATAGGAAAAAAACATTATTTCTTGCTAGAAGTTATAATTGATTAAAAGCATAATTAAGGGATTTTATTTTTAAATGCAAAGCTGTACATGAGTTGTGAATTTCTGAGCTTACAATTCTGTGTGTCAATCCTAGACAGGGAGATCTGCCCTCAATTCCCTGCACTACATTTCTCAAAATGGAATTCCTCCAGCAAACGCAGAAAAGCTTTTCCAGGGCTCAGCCAGCCATGGAGGAACCTGGGCAGTTCCAGGCCCAGCATGAGACAGCAGGCACAGAAAAGCTCTGCTCACAAGCACTACAGCAATGCTGGCTGTGACTGATCCAGAGCAAAAATCTTCTCTCTGAGGGAGGTGCTGCCTGCCCTGCCTCGCAGAAAACCAGGCTGTAACCTACACCCTTAGAGAGGAACAAGTCTTCTACAAAGCCTGTGGCCAAACTTCCAGGTAAGGAGACAGAGCAATCGTTTCCCTTCCTCAATACTGATGTGAGTTCAAGTCCAAGAGAGGACACCACAAGCTGACACTCAAATTTTCAAGAGTTCAACCTCCCAGCAGGAGAATCATAGAATGGTCCAGACCGGAAGGGACCTCTAAGGTCATCTATTCCCACCTCCCCACAGTCAGCAGGGACACCCTCAACTAGCCTAGTTGCCCAGGGCCTCCTCCAGCCTCCCCTTGAAGATCTCCAGGGAAGGGGCCTCAACCACCTCCCTGGGCAACCTGTCCCAGTGGTTCACCACCCTCAGAGCAAAGAACCTATTCCTAATGTCCAACCTAAATCTGCTCTTGTCCAGCTTGAAGCCATTGCCCCTCATTGTCCTGTCCCTGCAGGCCTTTGGAAACAGACCCTCCCCAGCCTTCCTGTAGCCCCTTCAGGGACTGGAAGGCTGCTCTGAGGTCTCCCCAGAGCCTCTTCCTCTCCAGGGTGAACAACCCCAGCTCCCTCAGCCTGTCCTTACAGCAAAGGTGCTCCAACCCCCTGAGCATTTTGGTGGCCCTCCTCTGGACCCGCTCCATCAGGTCCATGTCCTTCCTCTCTTGAGGGCTCCAGACCTGCACACAGTGCTCCAGGGGAGGTCTCACCACAGCAGTAGCTCAGTTGGGCCTCTCCAGTTCTTAACTGTCTGTTTTTGGAAAATCCCACCCATTCAGCAGTCAGAGCATGAAAAACACACAAGAGAATTTACAATTTACATTAGTAGCTTCACTCCTGTTAGGCTTTCAGGCCGGGAAGAGTAAAACCAGTTGTTTTCTGTGGTAGCATTGGTTTAGCCTGCCAAGTAGAAAACCTGGTATTTACTCCAGAAAGACGACTAGAGATAGAAGTTGCTGCAGGAAGAGTCTCACGGCTTTCAAACAGGAGTTGTAATCCATCCCCAGTCTCACTGGGCTACGGCTCAGTTACCACTGAGATTGAGCTTGTTTACTCCAAAGCAAAAAGCTTGGCAAGACTGAGAGAAACAGCTTTTCTTGCCAGAGCTCTAATAGCAAATGTCTGTGGAAAAGCCGCTTGGAGAAGCACTGTTTACTTTGGTAATGAAGCAAGTTCCCTGGAATGAAGTCCTGCAATCTTCCCAACAGATGTTGCAACACCTTTGCCTGTACCTCAGCTCCATGCCACGCAGGCTGCCTCTCCAAGCCAGTCCAAGAGCTAAGTCAGGAGGCCAAGGGAAGTGAATCCCAGCTGCTCTGGGCAGAACCAAGCTCTAATCCTACGCTGGATAGACAGCTTGGGTTCCTCATTGAAAGTGGTTGCTTGGGTTTTTTCCCTTCCCTTCTGCTTCAAGCTAAGCCACAGCCAGCAACACTTCTGAAAGATGCTTTTGAGAAAAGGGCCTCAACACAATGTTCTCAATCATTATCTTTATAACTGTCTCTAAAGCCAAGCTCACCCCCTTTAGCACTCTTTTCAGGCAACTGAATTCAGACCCTAGCTCACTGCTAGAAGTGTTCAGAGGGAACATCAGCACACAGTTGGACTAATAACTACCTGGGGAAGAAAAGCATCTCAAGGCAGGCTGTGGAGGCCAAGGCTGCTTTTCTGTTGAGAGAGTCACTGGCCCAAAGCTATTCTGCTTTTCCTCATTTAAGACCAAGTTTCAAGCCGCTGTCCAAATTCCCTCTGACCACACAGAGATGAAAGACTTCTCCCTCCTCAATATTCCCAGCTCTTTAGTCCAGTGCAAAGGACTACTTGTTTGATCCGACTTCAGTTGCAAAGTTTGCTTCCAAGGAGATGGCTCACATAACCCCTCCCAAATCCAGTAACTAAAGATTCCTTTGTAGTTGAATTAAATGCACTTCCTACTGAAACAGGTACTTGCATTTGCACATTTTGTTTACAAACAGCTCTCACTCCTGTGGAGCATGAAGCACATACTTCACACATGGCTGTAGTTCACAGCCATACTTCGTGTTCTAGAGCATTGAAATTCCTGCTTTGAGGATGAACCAAGCTCTAATTTCGAGTGTTTACATGTACTCCCAAGAGCAAGAAAAAACATCTTACCATGATTAGGTTATGTAAAAAGTTTAATTATAAAATAAATAAGTTTGTTATGGAAACATTAAATATTAAATACAGTAATAAATATTTACACATTTACAGATATGACTTGACAATTAATGGTGTTTCTCTGCTACCAGAAGAATTCTGCTCTGTTTATACAGAACACATTCACTCTTCCAAGAAGAGACTGAACTTAAATAATACTCTGTGCTCAAGACTGCATGGACAGTTCAAGAAACCAAGGACACTTGGGTCAGAGAAGTTTGAGGTAAGTTGAGTTCTTCATGCCAGAAGGCAGAGCACAAGAGACTGCTTGCAGAGTGTCAGTGCATGAACTTAATTCTTCAAAGGAACAGGGTCTTCGTCAAGTTCAACTGACTGGATCCAATGTGAAACATTTTATTACTTAAAGTGCTGCTTAAAGCAGCATCAAGTATCTGGGTAACAGAAGCAGCTCTGTCTTTCTAACAGATGGCTCCAGGCTTATCAGCTGGTTTGAGCATGGATCTTTTCCTTCAGATACAGAGCTTCAGAACTTGCATTTACTGTCTCAGCACCCCGAGGAGACTCATTTGAGCTCAGGCTAGCACGCACACAAATGGATAGCTCCACTCACACGAGCCCTGCTCAAGCCAGAGGTATTACTTTCCACACATACAGTTACAGAACCCAGGTGTGGCTGACAAAGATCTGTCACCAACGCCCTGCAAGTCAGAACTAGAGATGAAGTTCTTTGAAGCTGATATCAACAGGGAGCACAGTGACAGCAGAATGAGGTTTTTCACCCACTGAGGTCTAGGGAGAGAAGCCATCCAGCGCTTTTCCCTTTTAGCTTAAGTTATTTTTCTGCCTTCCATCCATTCCTGAAAGCTGCAACAAGCTCTCTCCCTTCAGGTTAGAGCCGCCAGAGGAATCTTGCTAATAGAAGAAAGTCCATCCACACCACAGCAGAGACTGGAGCTCCAGCACTGATAGAGAGGGCACAGTAGCAGTAGTCTCTGGCAGGTCTTGATAGCAGGTCCTCCACCCCACAGCGGCAGCTCCTTCCACATCATTATGCCAAGATGAAGCAGTAACTGTCCTCCCCAGCAAGCGATTCAGTAGCAAGTGGCATGTTGACATCTCCTTGCAGCAGCCTCTGTCTTGATGAATCAGGGCTTAGCGGCAACAGCTCTAGCCCACAGTGTCCAGGTGGATGTGTCAGGTAGCCAGAGGTACCCTGCAGCTTGGCAGTGGCCACTTCAGAATTGTTCTGTAAGGGGCAGACCAGGCACATTAATCACCAGCCAAGACACAAGCACTCAGTGCTAGAACTGCACCAAAGCTACATTGAGGCAGGCAGGTTAAGTACACACACACACCTTGAGGACACTCTACTAGTTACTCTTCAGCTTCAAATAAGCTTTGAGCACAACATTCCAGTTGTCACCAAAGCTTGGACAAGGTCTGTAGCTGACATGGCAAAGCAAAACTCCTGAGTTCTGCCAGAATTTCTCAGGACTATCCTTTGTACATTCCCCCTTCAGTTGGTGGTATAAATCCTGTCCAATAAGGGTCCTTAGATCTGCTGCTAGGTACACTTTTGCTCAGAGACCAATTGGCTTGCTCATTAGCATACACTACGATCCACCTAGACCAGGGAGCTTTAGCACTGAGCAGCTATGATGGTATGAAGCTTGACTGAGAGGCCACGGTGCTCACAGAACTGGCAGCTTTGTCTCAGCCTACAGACTCTAAGCACCAGAAGCTTCCTGATGCCTTGCAGAAGAGAGCATGAAAGTGCTCAGTACTTCTGAGGGTAGATGATCCACTTGGCTGCTGCACCATCTTCCACGATGGAAGTTTACCATGGTTTCTTGTACTAAACCTGCCTCTGCACAGGTCTAGGTTTTTCCTCCCTGCAGAAGTCCACTTATCACAGTACAGCTCCCTAGTCTCACTCTTCCTTTAAGACAGCAGCCAGAAAGCCAAGATCACTGCTGATGAACTCAGCACAACTCAGGTGGCTTTGGGACACCAGAAAACAAAGCCAGCCACTCACAAGCAAGCTGTTTCAAGGCACTTCAAGTGTTAGAAGCAAACAGTAGCTTTGCAAAACATGCATGCAATTCTTATACAGTAAAGCCAGCCCTGAAGAACCAAGAGGTGTTTCAAGTCAGTTTTCATACCTGCTTTCCCCTCATTTACACACCAACATGGCCATTTCTGTTTTCTTGTCGAAGTTTTTTCCTTTCTTCTTTCTCATCATACTGAGGACACTTTTTCCTGACCCTGTGGAATTACAGCATGTTAGAGGTCATTTTGAAGCCCGACAAACATCCTCGTTACTAGCCCCCAAATACTCTGCAGCATTTAAGACTCATGTCCTTTGAGTACAGCCAGCTCCTCAGCACAGGGAATTCCCAAGTAAGGCAGTTTTTAAACATTCAGCATGAAGCAGCAACCAAAGTCAGGCACTGGCAGTTTTGCCTCACAGCACCAGGGCTTCCTGACCGAAGCCCAAATAGGCAGCAAGACAAAGAGGACTTATTGCTGGAACTGAGCAAAGCACCGGGAGCCTTTCTGGACAACAGATTTCCTGGTGGCTTTAGAAAGCAGCTGCAGAGACCAGATTGCCTTCCTCCTCCCAAGAGCACAGCCCTCTAACTTTCAAGTATTTTAAGCCCCTGTCCCCTTGATGTGTTCCTCAAACACATAAGCAAGTTGCTTCTTGATTTTTTTCTCTCAGTTTCTCAGTCTGTTAGAGTAACTGTTCCAAACAGTTCATCTTGCTTCTCTGGATGAAGGTACAGATTAACAAACTTCATGCTCCAAGCCTGTGAAGGTTCAGAGCACGAAACTAAATCTTAGTCCATGCCTTGCTCCAGAAACTAACAATGATCATTTGCTCCTACAGCACTACAGAACTGGTTATCTCTGCTAGCAGAGGGGAATGAGGCAGCTTTCAGAGAACAAGTGTTCATCCCAGCATTCCTCAAGTTCAGATCTAAATATGAAGCAACAGTGAAGTGACAAATGCACACCTTGTTTCCTTGAATTGCAGGAAAGGGTACAGCACGTACCCAATTTGGTTGATGTACTTCAAGATCTAAAATTAGACTGAACTTCTGGGTTTCGCCTACAACATCCCAAGCCCTGCTGTGGTGGAGCTGCACTGTCAGAACTGGAGGACTGCTCCAATACTCTGGGNTGTCCTCCCCAGCAAGCGATTCAGTAGCAAGTGGCATGTTGACATCTCCTTGCAGCAGCCTCTGTCTTGATGAATCAGGGCTTAGCGGCAACAGCTCTAGCCCACAGTGTCCAGGTGGATGTGTCAGGTAGCCAGAGGTACCCTGCAGCTTGGCAGTGGCCACTTCAGAATTGTTCTGTAAGGGGCAGACCAGGCACATTAATCACCAGCCAAGACACAAGCACTCAGTGCTAGAACTGCACCAAAGCTACATTGAGGCAGGCAGGTTAAGTACACACACACACCTTGAGGACACTCTGCTAGTTACTCTTCAGCTTCAAATAAGCTTTGAGCACAACATTCCAGTTGTCACCAAAGCTTGGACAAGGTCTGTAGCTGACATGGCAAAGCAAAACTCCTGAGTTCTGCCGGAATTTCTCAGGACTATCCTTTGTACATTCCCCCTTCAGTTGGTGGTATAAATCCTGTCCAATAAGGGTCCTTAGATCTGCTGCTAGGTACACTTTTGCTCAGAGACCAATTGGCTTGCTCATTAGCATACACTACGATCCACCTAGACCAGGGAGCTTTAGCACTGAGCAGCTATGATGGTATGAAGCTTGACTGAGAGGCCACGGTGCTCACAGAACTGGCAGCTTTGTCTCAGCCTACAGACTCTAAGCACCAGAAGCTTCCTGATGCCTTGCAGAAGAGAGCATGAAAGTGCTCAGTACTTCTGAGGGTAGATGATCCACTTGGCTGCTGCACCATCTTCCACGATGGAAGTCTACCATGGTTTCTTGTACTAAACCTGCCTCTGCACAGGTATTAGGGTCTAGGTTTTTCCTCCCTGCAGAAGTCCACTTATCACAGTACAGCTCCCTAGTCTCACTCTTCCTTTAAGACAGCAGCCAGAAAGCCAAGATCACTGCTGAGGAACTCAGCACAACTCAGGTGGCTTTGGGACACCAGAAAACAAAGCCAGCCACTCACAAGCAAGCTGTTTCAAGGCACTTCAAGTGTTAGAAGCAAACAGTAGCTTTGCAAAACATGCATGCAATTCTTATACAGTAAAGCCAGCCCTGAAGAACCAAGAGGTGTTTCAAGTCAGCTTTCATACCTGCTTTCCCCTCATTTACACACCAACATGGCCATTTCTGTTTTCTTGTCGAAGTTTTTTCCTTTCTTCTTTCTCATCATACTGAGGACACTTTTTCCTGACCCTGTGGAATTACAGCATGTTAGAGGTCATTTTGAAGCCCGACAAACATCCTCGTTACTAGCCCCCAAATACTCTGCAGCATTTAAGACTCATGTCCTTTGAGTACAGCCAGCTCCTCAGCACAGGGAAGTCCCAAGTAAGGCAGTTTTTAAACATTCAGCATGAAGCAGCAACCAAAGTCAGGCACTGGCAGTTTTGCCTCACAGCACCAGGGCTTCCTGACCGAAGCCCAAATAGGCAGCAAGACAAAGAAGACTTATTGCTGGAACTGAGCAAAGCACCGGGAGCCTTTCTGGACAACAGATTTCCTGGTGGCTTTAGAAAGCAGCTGCAGAGACCAGATTGCCTTCCTCCTCCCAAGAGCACAGCCCTCTAACTTTCAAGTATTTTAAGCCCCTGTCCCCTTGATGTGTTCCTCAAACACATAAGCAAGTTGCTTCTTGATTTTTTTCTCTCAGTTTCTCAGTCTGTTAGAGTAACTGTTCCAAACAGTTCATCTTGCTTCTCTGGATGAAGGTACAGATTAACAAACTTCATGCTCCAAGCCTGTGAAGGTTCAGAGCACGAAACTAAATCTTAGTCCATGCCTTGCTCCAGAAACTAACAATGATCATTTGCTCCTACAGCACTACAGAACTGGTTATCTCTGCTAGCAGAGGGGAATGAGGCAGCTTTCAGAGAACAAGTGTTCATCCCAGCATTCCTCAAGTTCAGATCTAAATATGAAGCAACAGTGAAGTGACAAATGCACACCTTGTTTCCTTGAATTGCAGGAAAGGGTACAGCACGTACCCAATTTGGTTGATGTACTTCAAGATCTAAAATTAGACTGAACTTCTGGGTTTCGCCTACAACATCCCAAGCCCTGCTGTGGTGGAGCTGCACTGTCAGAACTGGAGGACTGCTCCAATACTCTGGGAGCACTGGAGTCAGGGCTCTCCATGCTATCTAACCTCAGCACAAACTCCTGGCAAACACACTAGCAAGACACAAAGGCACAGACAGTCACATGCTGCTGCATACTGCTTGTTAGCAGGTAAAAAGGTTTGATATATGGCCTGAAGCACGTACCTAGAAAAGCTAATTTATTCACAACAGGACCCCAGATTCTAATCACCCACCACACAGGGCTGTCAGCAGTTGGTTAGGCTGCAATGATCATTCCCTTCACCTGAACAGCAAGCACTACAGTATTTGGGACTGACAACAGATTGTTCACCCGTTTGCTTCTCCCCAGTGTAATTAAAGCCCAACAACCTTCATTAATAAATTGACAGTAGGAGCCCCATTTCCTCCCCTCCAGCTGTGTACCCAGCTGCTGGGTAATAGCCACATATAAGGCTGTTACATGACTGCCTGCAGGTTCTCCACAAGGCTTTGGGAACGCACTGCAGTGTCAGCATTCATGCTCTTCACTCCCTGCTGATGTTCTGTACCACTATAACCATCCTGGTTACAGCAAAAGCAGAAAGGCTCATTTTAAAATATAAGAGTCCCAGACTGCCCATAGTGAGTGAGGGTAGGTGAACACTTGGTCACTTAGGAACTTCTCAGATCTTGCTTCTGCCCTAAAGACATATCCAAGGTGGGATAAATGCTCAGCCCTTTTGCATGTCCTCCACACAGGTAATTTACATGGGCCACGGACATTTCAGGGCTACTGGACACAAACCCCATGCACACTTAAGCGAGACAGACACCAAAGAGTATAATACTTACTGCACTATCACTATGATAAGTACAGTAATGAAGCTGATGCTTGAGAGCAGGACAGCTACCACAACCAACACAGTCTTCGAGTAGTCTGCCACATCATTCTTCCTTTGAGTCTTCATGAACTGTTCACCACAGCGCTCACCAAAAAAATCCTGATGACACCTGCAAGTAAACATTAACACAAGTTCTTATCAGCTCCGATGCTGTCTGGAGCCAAGGACACCCACACACATTCAAACCTGACTTAGCCATCTTCAGAATTTCCCATGAATCTCAAGATGCTCCCTTTAGAGCTTGTTCATGAAATGCAGTCACGGCCCTAGCACAAGGTTTGTCAGCATTTCAACAAGTCGAGATTAGTTTGGGCGTGATGTTCCAGGAAGGCACGCCTTTTCATTCTTTTGGTTTGAGTTTATGACCAACTGATGAGTTCAGTGGCTCGTTATGCATCTCAGATTCCATCATCACTTAATTTACATGGCAGAAAGATTCTCAGTCAAAATACGGCAGAAGATGGGTCTATGCCAAGTTGACACTGATTTTTTTCCTCTGAGCCCTCATATGCTACCGGTTCATGCCAATCACACCTCACGCAGGGTACTAGTGACTTACTTGCAGGTCACCATCTGGAGATGTTCTAGGTATACACATTCACCATGGATGCAAAAGTTTTTGTATTCCATTTCACAGGGAGTCCCTTTCTTTTTGTTCTTCCCTTTGTTTTTCTTCCTCCTTGATTTGCCAGCATTCTTCTCGCCCCCTCTCTTTGTTGGCTTGGGTTTGACCACAGGTTCAACTGAAAAAAGGACAAGATGACTCAGTCTAGCAATGCCAAAAATCTATATTCTGTGCAAATTGAATTAGACTTTGGGGATGGGTAGGGGGATGGCTGCTGTAGGAGAATCTGTGCCCAAGAAGCACAGGATGCAAATGAGCATGCAGCTGAGTACTTCACACCCAGCAGAACAGCAGCAAGCTTAGAAGCTCATTAGGCTCAACTCTGCCACCATGAAGTCCCATGCAATGCAGACCGAAAGTAGTATAAGCAGATGAGCTGAGAGAGCCACCAGAGGTGAAGATCAGAGTCGAAGGACTACAGCATTTCACAGTATAAGCTACTTGAGTGAAACCATACAGGTTCAAGCAAAGGCGTGTTAAGAACATAGAGTTCACACTGAGCTGAGCCATCCACCAGTTTATCAACTCAGATAGAAGGCTAACAGCCTCCATTCCTCTAAACCCTCTATTTGCATCAGTGATGAAAGGCATTACAACTCCCTAGATAGTCCTGGGCACTCGCAGAGGCAAGACAGCCTGCTATCCCAGTTAGCATACTTGTTTCTCCTAAATAACCTGCAGTGCTGTCTTCAGCAGAAGATAGTTCATTTCCAGTTCTCCTACTTTGAGAGATGCCGAGTGGACCGAGGGAGTGAAAGCAGGACAGTCCGCAAGAGTCGGGTTATTTGTTCTGCCGCTTACTGTTGCCCCTCATTATCTCAATTAAGACAAACCTCTAGAAGAGTGTGGTTTAATATGCTGGTGACTTGGTAGCTTTTGGGTTTAAGCAAGGGCAATCATCTTTGTTTGGCTGAGGAGAACAAGCTAAGGCCAGACACTGACTAAGGGTTATAATCTCTGTAGCTGCTCCATGCAGCAGTCACAGCTCAATAGCATTGTTTTAGAGCAAGTTGGTAAAACACTGGTTCTCTGAAGGAGCCATCCCCTTACTGCTAACCATAAAGGAAGTCTCAGTTCAAAACTGTGCTTTTCAGAAGTAACAGTTAACTAGGTGAATTTGAACAGGCCTGAAGAAGAGTAGAGCTATTTATAATACTCCTGACTTTCTCCATCGCGGTCTGCAGACCTAATGAAAATAACTTTTGGAGTATCAACATTTTACCCTGAGCACTGTGCATGTAGGCAATCTCCACAATAGGACACAACTTGATGCAACCACTTCCTAACCCTGTATTTCTAGTGACGAGGAGAGAGCCTGCACAAAGAAGCAAGGTGTAGTTCACTGTTGTCTAGACAGCTGATCGTTTTAACTTCTAGAGCAACAAGCCTGGCTTGAAGTTACTTAAAAGCAAAAATGCCTTCAGCAACCAGAAGTCTGTTTCAAATGGTATAAGCTATATTAATATGTAAACGAGGAACACTGTTCCTGCAGCAAGGTTTCCTGTCCCTAGAAGTATGAGCTTACTACTGACAGCTGAGCCCCTGCTCTGTCCAGTTCAACTTGATATTTAGGTTCACACTTTGATAATTGAGGCCATTTCCATTCCTCCCTCTTCAAGGCTCAGCTTGTCAGTTTGATCTGTGTCCCTGTCTGCAAGCTGCACAGCCAGGAAAGCTATCCGCAGCTGAATCATAACAGCTTGAAGGCTCCACAGATAAACCTCATGCCAAGTAGAAAAGCTGGTCTACAAACCAACCACCTTTGGTAACAGATCTGGTTTCTGTGCAGTTATACAACACTCAAGCCACCAAGCCAGTAGTTTTACAGGCCAAACTGCTCAATAACTCTAGCATTCCTGTTTCCCCTGGAGGTCTTCAGCTCATGAAAAGCTCCAGCAAAGGTCTACAGATTCCCCAGACTGAGCATGGTCCCCCTTCACCTAAAAGGTCTTTTTCATTTCATTCAGGTCTAATGAGTACTTCCACAGGAAAAGCAGTAGGCAGATCCCTTGAGGTTAACAACATCAGCCAACTAATATCTGCTCAGGTACAACTCACTTGTAAAAACCTGGCTTGTATTACAATTGCACTTAGGCCAGAATCAACAAGAGCCTCCCAGCCCCATAGTCAGGTGGGCTATTCACATCTCACAGCTTACAAGTGGACTAATTACAATAAATTCACGCAGTAGCTACTGACAGAGAAGACTTGCCTGAAATATGCTTAACAAACTTCCCTGCAGCCACTCCATACGTTTAAGTGTTTGCTTTCCCAGGAAATTTTAGTCAATTCTGACCCCAATAAGCTACCATGAGAAAGCACCCAGGAAGTCCTCGCAGCAAGACAGACAAATGGTGTTAAAACACACCCTTAGGGTCAGACAGGACCCACAGACCCCACTGTGCCTTCCCTTTTAAGTAGGCAGCAGTGCCCCCTCACATGCACCCCGTCAGGTTCACCAGAGGAAAGCAGTACAGCAAGCAGTCAGCTAACCTGCAGCTTCCACAGAGCCCGGTGGCACTCACACCGAGTTTTCAGGGCTTACAGCTTATCTTTAATCACTTTCAAGCAGCAGCATACCTCTGCTTCAGACTCCACAAGCAGAGGGGAGCTGACTTCCGAGGGAGACAAGCCAGGAAGCAGCAGAGAGCCCTCAGGCCCACCGCAGCCGAGCCCACCTCACCACACCCGGCCCCAGCTCACCTCACACCAAGCCACCCATGACACTCCGGTGGATGGGCAGCGTCTCCTCACACTAACCCGCAGCTCCCACGGAGCCCGGCCACGCTCACAGCAAGTTTGCATCCCTGACAGCCTTATTCCCATGCAAGGCTTTCGCTCCAGTACTCTACGAGCTAAGCACAGCAACCCGGCAACAGGGGTCGGTCAAAAAGAAGCAGAGAGCCCTCAGGCCCGCCGCTGCCGAGCCCACCTCACCTCGGATCAAGTCATCCACGATGTACTGGTGGACGGGCATCGCCTCCTCGTACTCCTCATCCTCCTCGTAGTCGGGACCCGTCACGGCCTCGGTCTCCCGCGGTCCGTGCCCCCCGTGCCGCTGGGGATGGGTGGCGTTGGGCGAGTCGCCGGCGGCGGGCCGGCTGGCTGTGAGGGGTGAAACGGCACCATGGGCGAGGGGAGCAACATCAACCGCCGCCGCACGATACACCCCGGCACCCCCCCGCTCCATCCCTCCCTCACCGCCCGCCCTGCGCGCCTGTCCCCTCAGCCGCCCCGCTCCCCTCC
>VZTM01017380.1:516654-607844 GCA_013400555.1 Jacana jacana | reverse complement strand
GATCTGGTGTAGGGGAGAACTTGTAGAGTAGGGCTGATGGTTGGACTGGATGATCCCAAGGGTCTCTGCCAACCTGAATGATTCTATGATTTTAAAGAGGATGTAAATGTGTAGCTGGGGAGGAGGAGAGGGGCAAGGCACGGAGACTGCCCTTCCGGGAATTGGTACGGATTTTGCTGGTCCCTGAGACACACGGCTGTTCAGATGGCCGTGCATCCCTGCTGGGAAAGCCCTCCGTGGGTAACTTCTTCCTAAAGGTGGTGACGTTGCCCCTGTGCTCCACCTCTTTCCCTGAGACCTAGGCTGAAGCAGGGATTGTGTGAAACCTCTCCAGAAAGGGAGCAACTGAAGCTGTCTGCCCCGGTGGCACGTGTTTTCAGTCTCTCCCTGTTTGACTGTGAAACCCTTTGGGAGCGTGTCTGCAGAGAAAAAGAAAGAAGGGCAGAACCTGCTGGCCCCCACAATGACAGGATCTGGATTCTTCTCTCACTGGTATCAACACAAATGGATAACAGCCCCCTGGGAAATCTGAGGGGAATCTTCTCAGCTGACGGAAACCCCAGCAACCCCGAGCATCCCTGCTTCACCCAGTACAGCCCGTGGTGGTGCTCAGGCGTTTAAGGCAACCGAAGCACAGCAGGGGGGTTTTAGGCTTGCTTTGCCCCAGCTTTCAGGAGAGGCAGTGGGGAACAGGCCCCGGTGATTTGCAGAGTACCGGGGGCTCGCGTTGTTGCCCGCCTGCTGGCTCCGGGCAGAGCTGAGCAGGACAGGCTGGGCTGAGTCTTGCATGGGCGGTGGGGAACACATTGCCTCTCCAGGGCAGCGCTCCAGCCACGTGCTGGGAGGATTTTTGGGAAGCTGCTGGCTGTTCGCAGGATGCCCTGGGCTTTGCTCCCTTTCTGCACCGCCATGCACCCAGCAGCTCTTGCTGGACCCAAGGCATCCTCCAGCGCTCACCCACTTGCTTTTGTGCAACGGCTCAATTTGCAAATCATCCTGAACCCCGGCAGTAATTGCAAGGGCCTGAAGTGGTGAGCTGGATGAAGCAGCACTGGGTTACACTGGAACGGGTGGCCATCCCCCAGCCAACAATCTCCTTCCTCGTCCTGTCACACCGCAGAGCACTGAAAAATGCTGCCTTTTCTTCCATTTCCTCTGGCAACTTGCAGAAACTTCCCCCAGGACTCTCTGGCGAGGGCTGGCTCGCAGCCCTGCCCACGTTCCCCCCGAGGCAGGCTCCCCACGGCGCCCCAGGGCAGAGCCATCCTCCTGGTGACGCTCCTCCGGCCCCACGGGACAGAAAGGGGTAGGGTGTTTGGACAGGCATCACAGAGTCTCAGGGATGGGAAGGGACCTTGAAAGCTCCTCCAGTCCAATCCCCTGCTGGAGCAGGAACACCCAGAGCAGGTCACACAGGAACGCCTCCAGGCGGGTTTGGGATGTCTCCAGAGAAGGAGACTCCACCACCTCCCTGGGCAGCCCCTGCCAGTGCTCCCTCACCCTCACCATGAAGAAGTTGTTCCTCCTATTCAAGTGGAACCTCCTCTGTTCCATCTTGCACCCATTGCCCCTTGTCCTGTCATTGGATGTCACTGAGAAGAGCCTGGCTCCATCCTCCTGACACTCACCCTTTGCATATTTATAAACAAACATCCCTAAAAAAACGAAGCCATAGCTCAGCTGTTGTAGCCAGTGCTGCCACACTGATGTCCCCAGCCACATCGCTGTGGCCTTTCCCTCATGTGGCAGTGCTTTACCTGCGCTGCACGCTGTTTCATACATTCAGCACAGCCTTCTTGGATGGGCAAAATCACCACATCTTCTCCTCTCTGTGGGGCCTTTCCAGGATGGCAGCCCAGCGTGGTCCCTACAGAGGAGAACGTCCAGCTCACTGCTTTCCGGAGGTGTCTGTAGCTCCTGGCCTGTTCCATAACTGCTCCCAAAGTACTTGTGCTGAGAATCACAGAACAGAATCATAGAATCATTCAGGTTGGAAGAGACCCTTGGGATCATCAAGTCCAACCATCAGCCCCACTCTACAAGTTCTCCCCTACACCAGATCCCTCAACACCACATCCAATCTACTCTGAAACACAGTCAGGGATGGGGACTCCACCCCCTCCCTGGGCAGCTGATTCCACTGACTGACCACTCTCTCTGGGAAAAACTTTTTCCTCATGTCCAGCCTAACCCTACCCTGCTGCAGCTTGCAGCCATTCCCTCTCCTTCTATCGCTCATTGCCCGGGAGAAGAGACCAGCACCAACCTCTCTGCAATGCCCTTTCAAGCAGTTGGAGAGAGGGATGAGGTCTCCCCTCAGCCTCCTCTTCCTCCAACTAAACAATCCCAACTCCCTCAATCCATCCTCATAAGCCTTATTCTCCAGGCCCTTCCCCAGCTCCGTGTCCCTCCTCTGCACTCGCTCCAGCCCCTCCAGATCTCTCTTGTGCTGAGGTGCCCAGAACTGGACACCAGACTCAAGGGGTGGCCTCCCCAGTGCTGAGCACAGGGGGATAATCACCTCCCTGCTGCTGCTGGTTAAGAAGAGGGGAAAAGCATCTAAAGGTGATGTTGCCTTCATGGTAGGAAAAGCGATGTGGCTGCTGTTTGTTAAGTTTTGGTGGTCTCCCAGCTCGGCTACAGAACACACGGGGCTTTGAGAGCGTGTGGGACCAGGTGTGCAGTGTGGCTGTGGGAAAACTGGTGTCCTCACTCAGGAAAACAGGCTTTTTTTTTCTCCTCTGGTCTCTTAGAGACTGATTTGAAAAAGAGCTGGACCAGAAACCTTTGTATTAAAAAAAGCCTCCACAAAACAGAACGCCAGCAAACGGTGTCTTTTAAAAGCTGAAAGATGGTGTCCTCTGCAACCTGGAGAACTAGCTGTGAATTTGCTGTTTTCTGCATTTCATGCGACTTCTGGACAACCGGGTTGTTGCTTTTTCCTGACCCTCTGTAGGCACGGGTGGTTTGAGTTCTCCCAGGCTGACTGCAGCCCTCTTTCTGAGGAGCACTGGGTACTACACCCAGGGCAGCACAGCGGCTGGTTTTTCCCCCAGGCAAACTTCCTTGAGGTGGTCTCGTACAGGTGGAGCGGCACCGACTCGGGGTTACCTTTAAGGGTTCCCCCTAAGAGGATCCTGGCCATGAAAGTCCATCTGACCCAGAGCCTGTCGGCGCCAATGAAAGCGGCAGTGGGCAGTTGGAAGGGAGCTGGTGAAGTGGGGTGAGTAACACATCCCTTCCCTCACCTCAGTGGCTTGGGGATGAGCTCACCTGGGAGATGTGCATCACGACCCGTGTGGAAGCACACGGCGGGTGAGTAAATTACACGGCGCTGCGCGTTTGGGGGGACGGCGGCCGCACACGAGGACAGAGAAATGAAGGACACGGGGGGATTGTTTGGGGGTTTCCTCCTGGCAGTCCGAGCTTTTCACTGTATAATCTTCCTCACGACAGCGATTCTTCCAGCCTGGTTCCCGAGCGGAGGAGCTGGCGAGGCTCACAGAGATGGACACGGTGCAGTGTCCTCCTGCCTGTAAGGACCTCACCTCAGCAGGAACATGCTGTGAGCTGCCTCGATCTGTCCCCTGCAGGAACCCAGCAAAATGCCCTTGGCCAAGAGGGGTCCTCTCCCACCCAAACTGGATGCTTTATCTCTCAGCATCTTCACGAAGGCACACACAGCCCGTGGCGTGAGAGAGGGGCTGCTGCTTTGTCGCTGCAGGACATATGTCGCTGCCCCTTTCTGCTCTCGGCTGAGTTGGATGGTGCTCAAGTCCTCTCATCTGAGGTGAGAATCAAATACAAATTTTAGAAATGAAGACATGCCCCTGCTCTTGTGTCCACCATGGTCACTGGGGGGTCACACAGTCTCCCAGTGGATCAGCGGAGCAGATCCAGAGCCCCCAGCGCTCTCTGATCTTAGGCAAGGCAAAGCTCCAATTCCAGCCTGCTGGGGACAAACTGAGCAGAAATGGTGCACCAAGAAGTCCTTGACCCTTCTCTGAGCCAACAGGACTTTTGTCTGGGGCTGATCACCTGCTCCCACCAAAAAGCCCAGCTGTTGGAGGCACCCGTCACAGTCAGTCCAAGGTGGGTGCGGGTTTGCTGAGCTCCTGGTCACTGGAGCAGAGCAAAGGCTCTTTGGCATCAGGGAGACTCCCCGGGTTCCCCTGATGTGTATGCTTTTCCTCCTGACTCACCCAGCCATCAGGAAGAGGAGGGCAGCTGGAACCGCCTTCCCACAGCTGGGACTTAGTGCCCTCCCAGCAGCATCGGGAGGTGAAGTCTCTTTACCTGTTTGAAGTCATTTCGCATGTGAAGGAACAATGAATCACAAAGAGAAGCCTGCAGCAATTAGAAACTCCTTTCCTCTCACCTCTGCCAAAGCCAGATTTTTTCCCTGTAACAAAGCCTGGGCAAGCCTTCCTACGCACAGCCGCGATTACGTAGATCGCTCTGCATTCTGCCTCTTTTTTTTCTCCTTTCTCAGGCTGTGAGCAAGCAAAGAAGCTCGGGAGAACACTCCATTTCACTGGCACGTTTGTTATGCTTCCTTGGAAATCCCATTGTTTGCCAGTAGTGCCAGCTTTTTGGCGACAAGCGCCGAGCCCTGGTGACGTGGGCTGCCTCTAATTGGGCAAAGGAGCACGAAGGTGCCGCTGGAATAAGTCAGCCCTGGTGGTTTGGGCATTCATTTGATGGGTGAGCCAATGCTTTACTTCCCAGCACGCAGGTCCATGTGGCAGGGGGGAATGGGAGCAGGCAGAGCACCTTGTGTCCCCTCATGTCTTCCTCGCGGTGCTGCCCGTGTCCCCGTCGCGCTGGAGCCGGGGGCCAGTGCCTTCCCAGGAGCTGGCTGCTGAGACACCCCGTGTGAGTAAGGTCCTGTTTGCATAAGGATTGCACACTCAGGCTCTCAAGGACGTTTCCTAAGCACAGCCCCACTTCCTTCTGGAATCATAGAATCATAGAATCATATAGGTTGGAAGAGACCCTTGGGATCATCCAGTCCAACCATCAGCCCTACTCTACAAGTTCTCCCCTACACCAGATCCCTCAACACCACATCCAGTCTACTCTGAAACACAGTCAGGGATGGGGACTCCACCCCCTCCCTGGGCAGCTGATTCCACTGACTGACCACTCTCTCTGGGAAAAACTTTTTCCTCATGTCCAGCCTAACCCTCCCCTGCTGCAGCTTGCAGCCATTCCCTCTCCTTCTATCGCTCATTGCCCGGGAGAAGAGACCAGCACCAACCTCTCTGCAATGCCCTTTCAAGCAGTTGGAGAGAGGGATGAGGTCTCCCCTCAGCCTCCTCTTCCTCCAACTAAACAATCCCAACTCCCTCAATCCATCCTCATAAGCCTTATTCTCCAGGCCTCTCACCAGCTCCGTGTCCCTCCTCTGCACTCGCTCCAGCACCTCGATATCTCTCTTCTGGAGGCAGCTTCTGCCTGTGTGTAGGGAAAATCCTATTCTTGAAGTCCCAGGGTAGAAACCAGGTGACATTGACCAGCCGCAACACCGTCCTCCTGGCACATTTGGGTCTGCCCAAGGCTGACTGCACCCTCTGCCCATGAGAACCAAAACCCAGCCTCCCCTCTGAGCTGGATTCAGGTTCACAGGCCATGCTTTGCTGACTAGAGGTCTCATCCTGCTCCTGAAAGGCTTTTAATGCCACCAGCCTCTGCAGGGCTCCTTCTCTCCTTGTGGCCTTCGCCCAGGAGGCTTCAGCAGGAGCAGAGGTCTGTGTCACATGGCAAGGGAGGAACCCAGAGGTGGCAAATGCAGGGCTGAGTGTGTTGGTCCTCACCACGCAAGGCTCTCCTCCAAGCCTAGAGCCCAGCTCTGCTCTCGGGGAGAGGTAACTCAGCAGCAGCAGACGAAGCAAACCGGCTTTGGGTTAGTGCCGGAGAGCAGATGCTGAGAGGAGACCCTGATAAGGAAAAATTTGCTCCAAAATCAGCTGCCTGGTGGGGAAAGCCATCCTTGTCTCTCCTCCCTCTCACCTGGGCGATGCTGTTCTCTGTTACAGAAGGGCAGGAGGGATTTATCTGCCTCCCCAGGGACTCCTTTGATGTACAAGCTTTTGGTCACAGGATCTGTGCCCCTCCACCCCTGCCCAGTGTCTGCTGGAATCTCTGTGCAGGATTTGCCGGCTCCGCTGAGAGAGCACGCTCTCATTCAGTCTCAACTTCGGAAAGTTCTTTCCAAGCTTGCTCAAGTCACGTGGAACTAATGTGTTTCTGTGCGAAAAGAGAGAGAAAATTCAATGGCATTTGACTGGGCTTAAATTATTTTAGGCCTTAAAGACGTATTGTGTTAACGTGCCCGAAACAGGTCACTAAGCACTGTGGCCAGAGAGCCCTTTTTCCCTCTGCATCAGCACAGCGGTGGCAAATAAATAAATGGGGAAAAAAACACCCAAACCCAAGCATTTAAAAGAAGGAGCTGAGCTGAAAAGAAGGCACAAGCCTTTGTATGGAAGCTCAGCAATGGCCACTCAGTGTCAGCTCCCCCAGTCACGTTTCCAGTGCCCCGAGCCCTGCATGTGTCCAGTCCCTGGGTTCACAGGAGCTCGGTGCCGCACCTTCAGAGGCGCAACCAGCAAACGCAGGGAACGCTTTGGAAGGAGCTGTGGGGAGCAGAGCCCGGGCCCCGCTGACCCGCAGCAACCAGCGGCCTCGCACGCAGCCTTGGACAGGCCTCCTGCCACCAACCTGCCAGATCCTTGCCTCGCCACCCACGGCTGCCAAACTGCCCCCGCCGCGACCGGGGATCCTCGGTGGGCTAAGGGGCTGAGGGGGCTGCCGGGAGGAGGGGGTGACTCTTACACTCTCAGCCAACTCTCAGATNGGAGCTGGGGAAGGGCCTGGAGAATAAGGCTTATGAGGATGGATTGAGGGAGTTGGGATTGTTTAGTTGGAGGAAGAGGAGGCTGAGGGGAGACCTCATCCCTCTCTCCAACTGCTTGAAAGGGCATTGCAGAGAGGTTGGTGCTGGTCTCTTCTCCCGGGCAATGAGCGATAGAAGGAGAGGGAATGGCTGCAAGCTGCAGCAGGGGAGGGTTAGGCTGGCCATGAGGAAAAGGGTTTTCCCAGAGAGAGTGGTCAGTCAGTGGAATCAGCTGCCCAGGGAGGGGGTGGAGTCCCCATCCCTGACTGTGTTTCAGAGTAGATTGGATGTGGTGTTGAGGGATCTGGTGTAGGGGAGAACTTGTAGAGTAGGGCTGATGGTTGGACTGGATGATCCCAAGGGTCTCTTCCAACCTAAATAATTCTATGATCTGTGGGGAGGGCGGGCTGTGGGGTGAATAAAAGCCGTCCCTGTCACCCTCTGCTGCTTCCATCCCAAGCGATGGCGAGGTTCAGGGTGCCCCCGGCTGCTGGGGAGGAGGCTGACAAGCTGCTCTCGGGGGGCTGTGTCGCCCCTCGGCAGCTGGGGGTAGCTGTCGGATTGGGAAGAAAGGAGGATGTTGCTGGGAAATGCCAGGAAATCCAGCCTTGCAGGAATGATTAACTGCTCCCAGGACACGGGCAAGGGACGGTGAGAGCCCTCTAGAGACGCTGGGCATTTCAGACCAGGATTCCCCAGCAGCACACAAATGCCCCCCGGGGGAGGTCTAATTCCCCAGCTCCCACCTCAGTGCCAAAACAGGGCATTATGCCAAAAAGCTCATGGTTATTTTTGACACGTTGGGGTTAGCAATGCTCCAAGTTTTCCATTAGGAAGCTGCTGAAAGCCTTAATTTCCGGGGTTTTTTTGGGTTTTTTTTGGCTGCATGCAAACATAATCAGGTTTTGTAAGGTCAGGATGGTCTCTGCCGTTTCGAGGATGAGCACAAACTGCTGCTTTTCCACAGGAAAAGCTTCTCCTCCCCGTGGCAGGCCAAGGCGGGGAGGGGGCGGGGGGGGACTGCTCCCACCCTCCCTCCCTCCTGCACCGAGTCCTGCACCCCAGCCCCGGGCACCCAGAGCGGGGTGACACTCGGGGTGTCCCACCCAGAGGGATGGGGACCTGGCAGCGCGGGATGCAGACTCCCAGGTGACCACTAGGTGGGAATGAAAACCAGCGCTGGAAATGGGACGGGGCAGGGAACCCTGCAGGGACGGGTTTCTCTTCCCCTCCGCTCGATTGGCGCCCAGCAGAACCATCAGCTTGGATAAAGTGGGAAAAATCCCCCAGGTTTACATACCCCAGTTCAGCTATCCCAGCCGAAAGGAAAAGAAGCTTGCCCAGAGGCGCTGTGGCTGCTCCATCCCTGGAGGGGTTCAAGGCCAGGTTGGAGGGAGCTTGGAGCAACCTGGGCTGGTGGGAGGTGTCCCTGCCCAGGGCAGGGGGTGGGAGTGGATGCTCTCTAAGGTTCCTTCCCACCCAAACCATTCTGTGATTCTATGGAAACGAAGTAAGTGGGTGAATATGTTGGGAGGAGAAACAATCCCAAGTCAGGCTGTTTGCCTGTTTCAGAACCTGTATTTTCTGAAGCTGCCCCAAGCTCTGCTCTCTCAGGGATGTTGGTGGCAAGGGCTGGCTGAGCAGGTGGACCTCCTGAACGAGCTCTGAATGTCTGTGAGGCCCCAGGTGCACCCAATTTGCAAGGTACTGGGTTCTCCTGTTTCCTCCTGACTTCAATACCGTGTCCTTTCTACAACCAGAAGTCTCACCCTCTTTCCATGCCCTTGTCTAAGCCCTATTCTCCCCTGGTTTTCCAGCCCCTTAACAGCTCTTTGGTCTGGTTTCCACTGCCCCCCTCTCAGCAGTGGCCTGCAGGCATTCTCCCCTCTCGGTGTGTGTATCCGGATGGATGTCCACCTCCCATCATCTTCTCTCCTGACACGAACCTTTATTTCCCTGCCTCTGCCTCCTGGATGACAGCAGTTCTGGGAGAGGCGGCTAAACTGGCTTCTCTTCCTCCTTTGTGTGGCTCGTGGAACCACCTCAGCTTCCCGTTATAATGATGGGCATTGACAACCTGCCCCACCAAGCGGGGTGGAAAGAGCCACTATCACTGAGGACCACTGAGGACCACTGGCAAGTGTCCGCGGGCAAACAGTGGTTCCCAGCTGGGGCTGGTGCCTGTTCACTGTTTGCATCTCATCACCCCATTTCCTACTGGGTTTTCCTATCAGGAGGCCGATGCCCCCGGTGACTGGGTCAGAAGGATGAGAGTCCATCAGGGCAGGGCAGAGGGATTTCTCAAGGTTTTTTGATCAGTTGTTTTAATCTTGCCGTTTGCTGGGAAAGCTTTTAATCACACAGGATGGAATTAAATAATGGGAGTGCTGGAGTCATTTAGGTTTGGCACCGGCTTTATTAAAATAATGATGACTATTTGTGCAAGAGCAAACTTCTACATTTACTGACGGAGCACCTGCCATCCATCCATCCCTCCATCCATCCCTCCATCCATCCCTCCATCCATCCATCCATCCATCCATCCATCCCTCCATCCATCCATCCCTCCATTCTTCCCTCCTTCCACCTGTTCATTGCAGTGTCGATCCCTCCCTCCCTTCATCCCTCCATCTATCCAACCATCCGTTCTTCATCATGAACACCAGGGATAACGGCTGCCAACCCAGCCCAGATTTGCAATAAGTGATCTCTGTGTGATCTCCGAGTCTTTCCGGCCCATTTCACCTCCTCTCTCCCCTCCCTGTGCTCACACCAGCCTTTCTCAGGAGCAGCCCCGAGATGAGGTGCCAGATGAGGTGCAATCCAAGCCTTGCCTCAGCCGTTGGGGACGAGGACCAGTTGTCCAAACGTCCTCCGCCTCTCTGATGTAACCCTGGACCGTCACGGAGGCTTCCTCTGGCTCCTCTTGTGACACGGCCGGCTGACGCACGCCGAGGAAACCCGCTGGGGGACACTCATGACTCACAGAGGCCGGGGATTGCCAAAGCACCTCCAGTGACATTACCACGAGGCACGCAACGGGCAAGCCGGTATCTGGAGAGAGGAAGGTCGCCCTCCCAAGTTATACTCATCACATCACGGTGTGGGCTGCCACGGAGAGAGGTTTGGGTTTAACCCCCACGGGCAGCCAGGGACATGGCGGTGACGGCAATCCCAGGGTTGGTAACAGCCGGCAGGCGACAGCGCTGAAGAAGGGTCTCCCTTGAGAAGTGATGAGGTGCTGGATGGCTCAAGTGGAACTATCCCCACTGGTAACATCTGCACGAAAGCCTGGCGTTCCAGGAAGCTGGCAGTCAGCCTTATTTCAAAACAGCCCCCTCCTTCCACACAGCAGCAGCCGAGGAGCTGTTGCCGTTGGTTCCTGGGTCAGAGAGCCCCAGGCCTGGAAGCATCAGTTGTCCTTCTCCTGAATCCCAAAGGGGCTGGAGTGGGTTTTGGATAAAATGCAGACTTGTGGGCCAGAACCCCACAGAGCAGGAGTGTGTGTTACTGATGGGGCAGGTCTGGGATGGGGTGGGTTTTAAAATGAGGGGAAGGTGTCAAAGGGAGCAACCACTGAGACCGGCGGGAGCCGTGGGTGCTCAGGTCTCCAGAGGTGTCCCAGGCAGGGGGACACCAGCCACACGTGGGTGGCCCTGAGGACACACAGGTGGCTGTGGTGTCATGTGGGTCTCTCCAGCATCCCTCCCAGCCTGTTTCACACACCTACTCTCCTGTGAGGCAGGGTGAGATGGTGGTGAAGGCGTTTGGTGAGGAAGGCTGAGGCAGGGCAGCCCTGGAGGCACCTCGCCAGCGGAAAGGGAGCTGCAGCCAGAGGTGACTCTGAGAGTAGGCGGCGCGGGCGAGGAAGAGCCGCACCAGAAGGACCGGAGGTGGTGCCAGCAGAAACCATGGGAAGAATGAGGGAGGTTCACTCTCTGAGGCAAATTACGTGGGGTGTGTCGGCAGGACCCGGCTGCGTGGTTGCCGGACTGGCAATCTACGTCCAGCCGGCACAAGCCGTTGAGGTGGCAGGCTGGTATGTGGCCCCAAGCTTTGCAGTTGCTCAATCCTGTGCAGGAGTGAGAAAAACACAGGGTCTGGAAGGGCTGTTCTGGGCTGGGAGTGAGATGAGCAACAGGATAGGTGGAGAAAGCCCAAGCCGAATCTGGACAGTCAGCTAAAAGCCAAGGCAGATAGAAAAAAAACCCAAACAAATCCTGCTCAGGCCTGAAAGTGGACCGTTTCCCGTAGATTTGCCTCACCCAAATAGCTAAAGGTGTGATAAAACCTGGGCTGCCGCTGATACTGCAATTCATCACTTCTGCAAGGGCAGTGATGGGCACGTGGACCCAAGGGCTGCAGTGGAGAGGGGTGTCTGGAGCTGCTGTGGCCACTCGGGTGCAGGGTGGGCACCAGAGCTCCAGCAACGGGGCCTCGAACACAGTGGGACACCGTGTAGAAAGAGATGGAGCCCCCTTTGGTGATGCTCCTGCAAAGGAAAGGGCAGCGTGGGGGAGTCAGGAGGAAAGCACGGCCGCAGCCACACGTGTCCCCAGGCTGGGTCTCTGCAGGGAGCCCAGGAAAAGCTTCTGGAGGATGAAGAGGGACCGGCTGGAGCATTTCAGGGACCGGCAGGGAAGACCGAGGTGGGAAACGAAGATGTGTCGCCATGTGTCCCGACTGGGTCACAGCAAGAAGGGAAGGAGGCTGTGAGAATCGCTTTTTGCCCCGTCTTCCCACTGGGAAAGGCTGCGCTGGAAGGCAGCTGGGGCTGGGGCTGCCATTAGCTGTCACCAGTTACCCGGCAGAACAGGTTCCCCAGTGACAACTGGGTTGCAGGAGAAGGGGAGAGGAAGTGAAAAGCTGAAGAGCAGCTAATCAGGGCCCTGTGACACAGGGTGAACCCACTTAACCAGGAGTGACCAACCAACCCCTTTAACTCCAAGCTGAAGGGAGACACGAAGGACCAGGCGGAGCAGGGGAAACTTTGCACCATCCAGTGTGAATGTTAAACACGGAGTGAGCTGCGGGGAGGGCTGGGCAGGGCGGGCTCTGCAGCCCTGCCACAAAGGAGTGCTTTAGTCGTCTCAGCAGACGGCAGCCACAGGCACCCTGCACAGACCCAGCACGTCCAGCGTAAGCCCTACAGGATAACCCGCAGCTTGAAAAAGATGGGCAGGAGGTCCCATGGTCGGGTCAAGTCAGACAGCGAGAGCCACCTTGCCTGCAGCCATGGGGACATTCAGAGGAGGGTCCCTTCTACCCCTACGTGACCAAACTTGATCTGGAAGATTTTCTTGTCTTTGGCCAAAGGTCAAGTTTTCCTCCTGAGAAGTGGCCATCAGCAACAGAAGTGGGTCACCTCGGCTGAGCGGGTCTGGGTCCTGACTGTTCTCCCTGCAGGCAGCAATGACGTGGTGGCTGCAGCCTTCCGAAGCTGGAGGTGTTTCTGCCAGAGAAAGGAGCTCTGAGGCAACGCAGTGGAGTGACCAGTGTGGAAAGTATCTCAAATCCCAGCGCTCACCTCCACCAGCCTGG
The DNA here is from genome assembly GCA_013400555.1 of Jacana jacana. NCBI lineage: Eukaryota > Metazoa > Chordata > Aves > Charadriiformes > Jacanidae > Jacana > Jacana jacana. The sequence goes on along the minus strand of VZTM01017380.1, from coordinate 595,405 downwards.
GGCGGCTGGGCTCTCCCGCCGCGCGCTGCTGGCACAACCCATGGTGTGTAAGGTGGCTCTGCTCAGGGGATGCTCTTGTTGAGCTCAGCAGACATCCCGCCCCCTCCACCTCCTCAAGCCTCACCCCTGGGGAGGGAAATGGGATGAAAACTGGGCGATTCTGGGCAAAGCCGTGTCACGGCACCCCAGGTCTGCCTGAGCACACCTGGGCTGTGGCCGGTGCTCGCCGGAGGGAGGGCAGCAGGGAAAGTACGGACACCAGGGAGCAGGTACCAGGCTGGGGAGGAAGCAGAGCCATCATCTCAGGTGACTCATCTTTTCCAAAGAACGGGGCAGGGCCAGCACAGGACACTCGGACAAGCCCTTCCCACCTCGTCTCCCAGCCCCGACCACAGGGACCCTCCTGCTTTCCCTGTTCATTAGCCCCCCCTGCTCTCTGGACCAATGACTACCGTCCCCAGGACTGCTGCTGGCCAAACAACTGGCCACAAGCGACCTCCTGCTGCCCGATGGCTGCACATGTACATGGAAGAGCTCAAGGGTTCCTTCTCACGGCAGGACGTGGCCAGGCCTTGCCCTTACGGGACGATGCTCAGCAGCGTGAAGCCCCATTCCCTGCCAGCTCAGCTGAAAATCACCGTGTGACAGCACATAGCAGAAAAGGATGGAAAGCCATTTTGGGGAGTAAGATCCTCCCTTTCATTTGTTTGATCTCACAGAACGATACGGGGTCGGAAAGGACCTCTTGGAGACCATCTAGTTCAACCTACCAAAGCAGGTCAACCCAGAGCAGGTCGCACCTCAAGAGCTTCTCATACAGGAGGGCAGTTTCTCCTCTCTCATACAGAGAGAGGGAAAGACACAGTTTATTCCTCCCCGAGGGCCTCTGGGTGATGGAGAGCTTCTGAAACAGCCCTTTGTGGTGTCTCAGGTCCCATCACTCTCCTGTACAAAGGCCCTGTGGCACAGGTCAAGAGCCCACAGGTCTCATGCCCATAAGGACCAGGCACCACAGGCCAACGCAGCGCCCACGGGCCTCTGGCAACGTCGGGGAATGATGGAAAGGTTGTGCTTTTTCTCACATCTGAAAGTGTGAGAACTGATGGGATTAATGGTTGGGGTTCAGATCCTTCCACTCCATGGGGAGCCCCACTCAGAGTGCAGCCAAGCCCACTGGGGTGTTGTGTCATTGTTTTAAGCCAACCAGATGCTTATGTTAAGCCCAAACTCAACCCCTTTCCTTTTCCCCGCTCCCAGCTCTTCCCAGCCACTTCGGCAGGAACGGAACAGGCAGGACTCGGGGGCCGGTGCTGGTTCTGAGGGAGTTTTCCTCCTGGGGCCACACATGGACCCTGAGCTGCCACGATGAGCCACAGAGACCGACCAGCCTCTGCTGCTGCTCTCCCCGCTGCAATCCAAAATCCCCCCAGCACAACCCTCCCGGGGGCATGGATGAGCTGAGACCCAGGCTGCTGTCACACAGCACGTGGCGCATTTCTCTAAGTCCTCCTCCAGTTTTGGCAGCGAACAGCTATTGTCCATTGGCACTAAGGCCACCAACACTGTGGCTCCTCTCTCCAGAGACAACTGCTGGGGCTTCACACACCTTCCTCCGCCAAGTTTCCCCTCAATCCAACCACAGGGACACTCGGGCTTTGTCTAGAACTTTTATTTCAAGGAGTAGAATTGTTTTCAGCATATTCACAAGAATAAATATAAAATTACTCTTCAGAGTAAGAAGATGAGCTTTTATAAAAATATATCTCTATCCCACAGAACCACTGGGGTGGGGTTCTTGTTAGGAAATATTACTTAATAAAAAAATAAAACACTGAAAATAAAATGCTTGACCTATACTGATTGGATCACCAAACAATTGAAATTTTTGAAAGGATATAAATATCGTAAATAAAAATAACATTTAAATAGATGGGAGGCCACCGAGTCCACCCAGGAGAGCAGGACACTGCAGGAAGCCACCGTCTCCTCTACAGGGTCCCAACTTCCTTGTACTCGCTGGCGTTCTTCTGTCTCTTCTTGCTTCGGTACCTGCAAGGAGAGGAGAGAGGGGTGGGTTGTGGAAAGCCCCTTGATCCCAATGGCTTTCTGGGGAGGGGGGAGAAGGGAGAAGAAGAACCTCCTCACATCAGTTTTAAACCTCTAGCAGCTGGGCTCTGCCTGTGCTCATCTCCAGCCCTGTATCACTGCCAGCCAGGGGCTCGTTTCTCAGCTCTTCACTGAAGGTTTCACATCTGCATTCACCTCCCTGCCGGGACTAGGTTTGTCTTTGAGACATCCTGCTGGCTCCTTCCCTGCCACGGGGCTGGGCACCTAACCAACCAGGCCATCTTCTGCTCGAGGTGGTGTGCCAGCGAGTCTTGGGGCAGGGAAGAGGAATCACAGTGGGCACCACTGAGCCATCAGATCTGCCAAGCCCAGCTCTGCCCCTGCGGAACGTTCCAGCTTCTCGGCTCCGAGAGCTGCCTACGATTAGTTATGAGTCCAAAGAATGACTTCTGCTGCCTGTGGGCCTGCTAGTGGAGAAGACTACTGTCCTCCCTGGTGAACCTCCTAAGGCAATGCTCGTCATATCAGTCACCACAGTACCGTGCCAGATAAAGACATGAGCTAGTATTAAATTAGCTCTCCAGTTCCTGATGACTGGGGACACAGCATTACCAAGAGAAGGAGCTGGAACTTTCCTATTCCCTTGTCTGCTCTCTCCTTTTCCTCAACACACCCTCTAAGAGAGACATGAACTGACCTACGCAGTTCTCTGTTGGGGTTAAAGGAGCATCCAAACGTTGCCTTGCCTGCCATTTGGGGTTTGCTACGCAGCCAGCACGCTTCCTCTCTGAACACTGAGTGAGGCCAAGGGTACCCAACGATCCCCGGGCCCTCAAGGGAGTGGAAGTGTCCCAGTCCATCCGGGGTTACCACACGCCCACCTTCCCTTCCCGAGCCGCCAACAAAACCCTCCTCACCTTCTGCAGATGTAGTAGCTTGCCAGGGAGATGGCGACGAGGAAGAGCAGGACGATGATGACTGTCAGTGCCACATACTCCTTACCGAGGGGTTGTCTGACCAGCTCGGAGTGCACACACCTCACCCCGGAGAAGCCCACGTCACACCTGAGGGGAGAGACATGGCCGTGGGGTCACCCTCCGGAAGGCGCGTTATACCGCTGGCCTGCTCTTTCCTCAGGGACCAGCAACCTGAACTGGTGTAACTCAAGCCCATGAGGCCTTAGCAATGGTGGTGAACTCCTCAGGTAAGTGAGGAATACCCTCACAAAAAGGCCTAGAGGGTCTTTGCTTTAGGCTGAACCAAAGGAGAGGCCTCGCTGCTTTGCCTGAGGCCTGGCTCTCACGCTGCTGTAAGTACAGCTGAACAGGGAAGCGCATCAGAGAGTGTCCCAAGTTTACATCAGGAGGGTGACTGATTTCAGGTGTCCATGACTCCCACCCAGGTTTCACTGGAGCCCACACACGGGCTTAACACTTGCTCTAATGCAGCTGAGGTGTGTTACAGATATAGAATACATTCAGGTTGGAAGAGACGCTTGGGATCATCCAGTCCAACCACCAGCCCCACTCTACAAAGGTCTCCCCTACACCAGATCCCCCAACACCACATCTCATCCACTCTGAAACACAGTCAGGGATGGGGGCTCCCCCCCCTCCCTGGGCAGCCCAGTCCAGGCTCTGACCACTCTTGCTGGGAAGAATTCTTGCCTCATGGCCAGCCTAACCCTACCCTGCTGCAGCTTGCAGCCATTCCCTCTCCTATCACTAATTCCCTGTGAAAAGAGACCAGCACCAACCTCTCTGCAATGCCCTTTCAAGCAGTTGGAGAGAGGGATGAGGTCTCCCCTCAGCCTCCTCTTCCTCCAACTAAACACTCCCAGCTCCTTCCATCGTTCCTCATCAGATTGATGCCCCAGGCCCTCCCCCAGCTCTGTGTCCCTCCTCTGCACTCGCTCCAGCCCCTCCAGATCTCTCTTGTGCTGAGGTGCCCAGACCTGGACACAACATACTGCTCCTGCTGAAGTTCTGTGAGCGTGCAATGCTGTGCTGGGTCGGTGCTCTGCCCCAGTGTCAATACCAGGTACGGTTCCACCTCCAAGCCCACCCCGGGGAGGTCTGGAGGACGCACTGCGCCCCGTCCCTACCTGCAGTAGTGCTCGTTCAAGTCCATGACGTACACGCACTGTCCGTGGAAGCAGTAGTCCTTCATTTCAGGCTTGCATCTGGTTATGCCAACGTGAGCCACACGTGGGCTGTTCTCTGTCTGGACTGCAAGGAGATCCCGTTAGCACCTCACCGGCCTTATCTCCCCTTCACGCTTCTCAAACGCTTTACAACTACAACTAATGCTCTCTCTATCCAGAGACCTTCAGCACAGCAGGGAGTAAAGCAGGAGCACCTTCTGAACCAGGAGAGGATTCTCCCAGGCCAGAGTTATCCTGACTTTTCCTTCAGGAGTTCCACATAAGCTATTTTGGCTTTTACAGCAGGGTTCTCACCTAAGTCAGCAGCTTCTTCTGCTGAAGAAGCAACATGAGGAAAGGAAAGGCAGGCTAAAAAGTGGGGTTTTGTTCCACAATTCCACTTACTCAGCGCTGTGGTGCAGTTCTCCATGTCACCAGGCCCACACAAAGGGATCACTGTTGTGCCCAGGGCTGCCTGCAACAGGTAACCTGTGAGAGAATAATGAGAAGAGTCAAAACTAGAAGCTTTTCAAGTGGAGGTATTTCAGCTCGTGTAGTCATGACCTTCATACAAGAAGAACTGAAGCTTTTTATCTTAGTAGGGAAAACTGAGTGCTGTGAACTAAAAAAAATAGGTCTGAGAACTCTGTGGCCTTATTTTATATAGGCAGCCCAAAGAAGTATTCCTGACATACAAAATTTTACGGTGGAAAAGAGATCTCAAACAGAAATGGTGTGTGTGACCACCTCCCAACCCCTCTGTGAGTGAAACCGGGCAGGAACTGGCTGGGAGGGATTACACAGGAGAGGCAGAAATGAGCCCCCCTCGATTACGTTGGGTTCCTGACGAGTCTGGCGCGGCACCCCTGCGAGGGGCACAGCCAGGGCTCCACAATTAACTGGGACAATCAGCACCGAGTGCAGGAGGAGCTCTTTTGGTGATCAAAATCAAGATATCCTTGAGTCACAGCCGTCCACGAGGAGGAGCAGGTTTCCTGGGACTCGGCGGGCGAGTGACTCAGTACGGCAGGGCTGAGCCAGGCCCCACCGCCCGCTCCGGAGACCACAGCCCGCTCCTCCAGGCAGACGTAGCACCAAAGCTGCTCCTGGGCAGCAAACAGCTTCCTCAGCCCTCTGCTCGCTGTGACCAGCCTCAAGGGCTGGACGTTTCCTGCACCAACACCCACTCCTGAATTGTCCAGTCAAAAGCCCCCTGGCAGGGACAGCGAACACCAGACACCCAGCTCTCTTCACCTGGGCCTTGGGGTGGGGAGGTTACTGGCCACTTAGAATCATGGAATGGTTTGGGTGTGAAGGGACCCTAAAGCCCATCCAGTGCCACCCCCTGCCCTGGGCAGGGACACCTCCCACCACACCAGGTTGCTCCAAAGCCCCCTCCAACCTGGCCTTCAACCCCTCCAGGGATGGGGCAGCCACAGCTTCTTGGGGCAACCTGGGCCAGGCTCTCATCACCCTCACACCAGAGAAGTTCTTCCCCACATCTCAGCTCCATCTCCCCTCTTTCCGTGTCAAACCCTTCTCCCTCCTCCTATGGCTCCCCTCCCTCATCCAGAGTCCCTCCCCAGCTTTCCTGGAGCCTCTGGAGGGACTGGAAGGGGCTCCCAGGTCTCCCCAGAGCATTCTCAGCACATCACAGACCCTGGGACAGTGTTATTTCTCTCAGAAGAACCCCCAGAAGAAAACATGCATTTCTCTCCTTCCTTCACCATCCCCTGCAGCTCAGCAGGTCTGATGGGTACCAGACACAAGAGGAGGCAGCACTGTGCCAGCTGTACAGAGCTGCACAGCCACAGCTTTAGGGTGTCCTACCAGTCAAAGGAACGATTCCAAACAGGGTTTGAAGGTCAACACAAGTACTTGCAGCTTCCTGGCTACCCATGAGGAATAGTCAATGTTTGCCTCAGCTGGCCATGAGATGCACTTGGCTGACACTGCTGCTGTGGTCACAAACTAACCTGCTCCTGAACTGCTTAGTCACCAGCCCCATTCCACAGGAGTCTGTAATTTGTGTCTTTGGGCTGTTTGCCTCTATTAACTTGTCAGGTCATGCATGTCTAATGGAGGGAGTGTGCCCTCATAATTTCTTGATCACACTAATTCAACTCTGGTTATTAGAAAGTTTCATTACGTTTCAGAGTTAAATCTAGTAGTGATTTATGGATTTCCTGCAGCTTATCTATTTCTGGGTGGTTAGTAGGCTTCCTTTAAGCTTTAGTCCAGCTGGAGACAAGAAGAGCAGGAATCTCCATCTCAGAGGGACAGGAGGTTTCTTTAAACCACCCTTCCTTCTCCACCACATTCCCAGCAAAGCTAATGAGCCAGGTTTCCATCGAACTTTAGAAAGGAAGACAAGGACTAGGTCTGCTGGAGAGAGAGCCGTGGTAAGAGACCAACGATACCGGCACCTCGGCTGGAGACCAAGCTGGAGACATCCACAACAACTGCGTGACTCAGCAGGACCTGCCTTTCACTCCAACGGGGCAGGACCAGCCAGTTTACTTTCAGGGTGGGATTTTTTTTTGGTTTTGTTTTTTAACCAGCACTGCGCTCGCTACAGATTTCATCAGAAGCAGCAGTTCAGCGTTCCTGCCAGGAGAGTCGGAGTGGCCACGACAGAAAGCTGAAGAGTGTGAAGGATGAGGCCATCGGCTGTCGGCTGGTGGCAGCTCAGTTACTGCTGGAACAGCAGACTTTGGACCTGGTGGCCCAAATGATGGTGGGAACCAAAGATTTACGCAGTCAGTCCTTCTTCCCATGAGCTAGCGGGACATTCCAGGAGCGCTCCGAGGAGTAGGCTGCTCCCTCGGCAGGGAGGACCGCTCTGTCCCACTAGGTGTACGCCCTGTCACTGCAGGAAGGGATGCTGAAATCCCAGGAGCAGCAAGAGTTAGTGACCTGAGGCTCCCTACTGCTCCCCACCTACTGCTGCTATCATCTCCCTGTGACGCGCCGTGGCCAGATTTGGTCTGGGGCTACGTGACAGTAATGAACACAAGGCAAGGCACAATATGCCAGAGGTACCCGAGATACCCACGTTTATCATACTTAGTTAGGTGGGTGGATAAAGCCAGCTGGCCATCTCTGCTAGCCCAGTCATTTCTGCTCCAGCTTGCCTACTTCCTTGATCTGAGTATAACCTGGACAGACGCCTTTTAAGTTAAAAGTTCCTGGTTCCAGAGTTACCAGAACCCGGCTTTTTCGTTTCAGAAACTCAAACCTCGGTATGTGCAGGAGATGGGTCAGCTCTTGGCTTCAGGAGGAGGCTCCGCTTCCCAGCTGGAGGGAAAGCCCTACACTCAGACACGTGTGAGGGAGAAATTAAAGTCCACCTCCCCGTACAGCAACTGAACAGGTTCTTGTCCCGTTCCAGCCACGCACTGGAACCTTCCGTGCCCGAGTGCCGGCCCGCGGGGCTGGAGCGCAGGCGTGGGCATTCGCTGACACCCAGCAGCGTTCTCTGCCTTCGGGCAAAGTTCTTCCTGCCCCACACTGCTCTGTTTTGCCCTTTCCCCCATGCACATACTTCTCCTCTGACATCAGTGGGAGAGGGATCCTGCAGGAAGGTGAGGGATCCGCAGGCTACCAAGGCAAGGAGAGCCTTTCCCAGGATGATTACCAGGCAGCACATGCCGACACAGGACCTGGGACCAGACAGAGCCAGGCAGAGGTTTATTCCTTTGCTGGTCACTAAGCAAATGCTCCCCTGGGTACACACCACCACCTGCTGGGACTGCAGCTGTTCCTGTGAGGTTACCACCGACAGCAGGTATTGCTGGACCAGGAATAACGCTGCTGTTCACTCTTCTTTCCATGAAGGATGAAAGGCAAAGGAGGAACAGAGACTGGCTGCCTCCAGTTCCCGCAGCCTTCCCCAGAGACAACAAGCAAAGGCTCACTAGCAGTCCAGCCACGGAAAGCCAGCTACAGGTTCCAGTTACAGGATGGCTCTTAAGGATGAAGGATCCCATCCAGGATACAAGTAACTGAGAACTACTCTCCTTGCAAGATTTACAGCCACTTTAAAAGGGAATTGCAAGGTTTCTGAGGGGGCAATCATCATTTGAGTTGGCTTTGCCCGTCACTGAGATCACTACTCTTGTACTAGGTGATCTGAAGAAGACCCCATGATGCTACTTCACATTTGGATTTGGCATCTCTGTGGTCCCTCTGCCACAGAGGTGGCACCTACATTTTCCTGTGGGTTGCACTTCCAAGGCAATGCCAAGTGCAGAGGTGTCCAGGTGACAGGCACCTGAAGAATCTCAGCCCTTTTTAACCCTAGAGACAAGGGTCAAGACACCTAGAGATCAAGGTGGACCCCCATCACCCGATTTGTGCATGTCTGTCTGTCTAAGGCTGCCTTTGTGTAGACTCAGCAAGAGAAACAGAAGTGAGCCTGTCTGCCCATTGCCTTCAGGGGCATCCCTACCACCCACCACTTAACTCCAGTGCCTGATCTTCCACATCTTCCCATTGCTGACCTCCCCAGTGAGCCCCAGAAGCCTGCAGGCCATCTCAGACCACGCAAGCACCTCTGGCCATAAAGCCTGGGCAGGTGGTTGTGCTTCAGCCGAGGATCACAGCAACGTAGAGTTAGCCAGGAAAGCCTTGCAAACAGATTAGTCTTATTCAATATTGGGCTGCTCAGCTATAGCCCTTGCCCACATCAGCCACAGCATCTCTAGAGTTCAGGTTATACACACCAGCTGAGCATTTTTTCCTGGGAAAGGAGAAGTGGTCATTTGAGACCGTTTTAACCACCTCAGCCAGAGCAGACCTCCCTGTCATCACACTCAGGAGACCTTCTCTGGCTTCTTGCTCTTTCGGGTAGGATGAACCTGGCACCCCGACCATGCCCACCAAGGCTGGTGCCCAACATTCCTCACCCATGTGAAAAGAGATGGTCTCAGCCCTTTCTACCCCTCATGGCCCTGCAGTCTATGTATGCTTGGCCTGTTGTCTAAATGGAGGCACCAGATGTGGCAGCACCAAGAGGGGCAGGCTCAAAGAAATGACCCAGGGCAAGTGGACAGGAGGGTCTATACTTGTTTCTGGGAAGGATCACCCAGGTTTCCCCATCTCAGGATTCGTACCTGTGACTTCTGAACTGCCAACACAAAGTTGGGTGCCCAGGACCAGGCCAGAGCAGCTCTGGAAACACCAGCCTGCACGGGAAGACTATGGCTCCAGAATTGCTACAGGCCCACATGACTCTTTCACACTGTGCCAGGACTTACTCTTAAGCAGAGATAATGCAGATAATTACACATTATGTGCACCCAATCATCCCAGTACTGCTTCCAGCCCCGTGGGACCTACACACCAGTGATCTTATTCACATGCTCCCTCCGGGCCACTCTGCTCTCCACCGCACGGGTGCGGGCAGAGGTCCCTACACCACACAAGAGGCAGAAATCCATTATTGCTCCCAGCCAGACACATCAGCCACTGATGTTTTCCACATCTCCAGACTCAGCGACCTTCACGTTCAGCCCATTTGCCGATAGCCAGACAAACAGGATGCAGGAAAACACGAGGCCAGCAGCTCCTGAAAGCGCCCAGTCAGCCTGGAGATCCAGGGCCTGCCTTCCCCTCCAAGCGGGCATCACAGCAACTGGGAGGAGACTGGTGGCAAGGCTGCAGTAACTCAGGGGAAAGGCAGTGCCTCGGCTTGGCTCCATCACCTTGTGGCTGGCAGGGGCTCCTCAGGGGCCAGCAATGGCTCTCACCACTGCCCTTCAGCCCCACCAAGCTCACAGCAGCCAGAGTATAAGGCTCACAGCAACTGTCACTTGGCTTAGGCTTCAGCAGGGAACCTCTTAATGCCGGGCATAACGCCAGCTACGGGCAGTCATCCCAGCGTCTGCCAGTGGCACCAAGTTCTGCTTACCCTGCTGAGCTGGGAGGGAAAGGTAGCAAAGTGCTCCTGCCACTTGTTATGATGCCATCACGCTATGACTAACCTATCCCCTACCATTAGATTTTGTGCCTGCCCCGGAAATAGATAAATCCGTACACAAATCCACGAAGACACGCCAGTTCCTTCCAGTGCCAGTTTTGGGCAAAGTGGGGCTGAGTCACAGACAACAAGATGTCCGGCCCGCTGTCCTGGCAAGCAAGATGCTGCGATGGAAACACCTGGCCAAGAGGAAAACCAGAAACCCCCAGGGACTGCAGCCCTGGCCCAACATGGGGAAGGTGGGAATTTGCTTTGCTGTGAAGAGAGAGGGTGCCGGGTCTCGGTGCCGCCTCAAAGCTTTGCTGCCCACGCAGGGCTGTCACCCTTCCCTTCACAGGGTCAGCTCTGGGCAGCCACTGCCCATCAGCGCCCAGGGGAGGTGTGTGGCAAGGAGCTGGTGTTGCTTCACAGCACACCCAGGCTCCAGGACTCTCGATGCTCTAAGGATACACGTGTTTGCTCTGGACTTTCAGGTAGCTTATGTCACGCAAGACAGTAAGGCGCTCCCGGTGAGGAGGTAGAGAAGTGTCAAGCAGAGGGAGGCCACAACTTGTTTTGTTCCCATAAGGAAGTCTCTGCATTCACCTGCCGAGCTCGCCCATAGCGTGGCCTGGGTCAAGGCAGCAGGGCCAGAGCACCAGCAGGACCAGAACACCAGCAGGACAAAGTGGGAGAGAACAGATTGTGCTGCTTTGAGCGGAGCTGGGGAGAAGGGGAATGGACACTCACCTTCCCTCAGTCATGGGACGCACCTGGGCATGGCACAGGCAACCAGAGGTCCCGAGGCAGCACAGTGGAGAGCCAGACCCGTGTGTGCTGCGCTCCCCAACTCACACAGCCACCCCGGTACAGCCATCCCCGCCTGTGACTTCATCACTTGTCACCTTCACCTGAAGGCAAGCTGACCTGCGCCTTTCCCCAGCGATCTTCCAGCAGCTACAGAAGCCCCGGCCCCGCCACTTGTCGCCTGTCCCCCCCACCACCGGGGGCAGAGGAGCCGTCGGAGCGGTGCCCAGCGGCTCGGCCCGGCGTCGGCACTCACCGAGGAAGAGCAGCAGGCTGCGGGCCCGCAGACAGCCGGCGTCCATCGCCCTGGTGTCCCCGGGGAGCGGAGGAGGAGCGGGAAGGCAGCGGTGACGGGAGCGATGTGGCTGCCGGCCGCGCCGCCCCGCACCTTTATGGGTCGGNTTTGGCTTTCCCCATTTCAGCAAGGACTGACCGCAAATAGTGCACGGGGCTGTAAAATCGCCAGTCCCCCCTGAGCAATCTGGCCCAAGCACCGATGCTTGGGACTCCCCGGGGTGAAGAATGCCCATGGCTGACTTGTCACCATCACCTTCTGCTTGCCTTCAGTCCATCGGTGCGAGGCATAACGGTGTGGGACACCACCACCACCACCACCACTGCCACCACAGCATGGACCCAAAGGCAAGCCCTGCCCGGGGGATCTCCGCCTGCTTGTGAAGACCCACTGCACTGCCACAAATGCCCCCTGCACGTAAAACCAAGGTTCCGGGAAAGCACCTCGGGGCAGCCAGCCAAAAACCCGCCGCGGTCCCCAGCCTCCTGGCATTTCTGGAGTGACCCTCGGCACACACGTGCTGCTGCCAGGGAGCCGGGGGCAGAAACACCCCATTCACTCACAGCACAGGCTGCAGGAATGCCTCTCTGGCTCCGTGGGTGCTCAGCCCGCATTGCCCCTCCTGCCCGTGCCCTCCTCACAGCACAGGCACTTCCCAGCGCAATATATCCTTCAGTCACTTAGACATCCATTGACTAATCGTGGCTACTTTTAAAAACGTTTCCTTTCAAGCATCTGGTTGAAGCCCCTGCGCTCTGCCCTGCGTCAGACATGACCCGGTTTGGTGCTCACATCCCACCATTGGATAGCTGGGGGATACCCCATCGATCTACTGTTCCCCACTGGACACGTCTTCCTGAGGTATAGAAAAGCCTGCTTTATCTAAACAACCTGCTCTGCAGTAGCTGTGACTTCTTTTCCTTTTAAAGCAGCAACCTCCTTCTCTGCTCTTCCTCTGCCACTTCCCATCGTCAAAAAAGGCAAGGTGATACCCAGCCATTGCGGGGGTGATAAGCTTATCTGACAGGGAGGAATCTGAGTACTGGTGCAGTTTGGTGGCTGATGACTCAAGTATCCGTAGTGTCTACATTTTATAAGCAGTTATTGATACAAGAGAGTTAATGGTACGAGCTCCTGCAGAATGATACCCCAACGCTCTCCCTGCTCAGGCTGCAGTGAGGAACACAGCCATGGGTTCAGGGAACTGGGATCTGCTACTTACAAGTCATACTCCTTGCTTTGGGAGCGCCTACGGAAGCGGGGAGATGCTGAAATGAAGACAGGCAATGTACAACTATAGAACTGTACATCAGCAACACTTGTTAACCCTCCAGATGGCAGGAGAGTTGGCAAGGTAAACATAATAAAGATCAGTGCAAAAGCAGCATTGATATTATTATTTATATTTCTATATTTAGCTCATCCTCCACAAGTGGGACACGATAAAGATAAAGCTGGAATCCTCTCCTGAGCCCCCTTTCCCACCCCTCTGGCAGCAGGGTACCGCTTTAAGAGTAGCAGAGGGCAGCTTTCTCTGCTGCCAGATGACTGGGTTTGTTGCTGTTTGAATTTGGGCCGATCCCCCTTATTAAGGATTTTATTGCCTGGCCTTTCAGGGATCCCGGTGAGTAAAGGCAGGAATTGCAATGATCAGTAGAGCGTTTCTGCGTGTGGGCATACGGACGCCTTAAAAAGTAGCATCACTGCAGAACTTCCACTTTATAATTAATTTCACCCTGAAATTCCTGCATGATTTATCTTCCGAAAGACGGTGTTTAATTATAGTCCTGTACCTGTCTCCAGATACCAAGTAACTCTGACACAATTGGAGCAATTCATTGGAATTTCCTCTTTCCCATCTGAATGCATGGAAAACAAGTATCACACACGCGTCTCGGCCTCACCTTTCATGCAACGTTGTGTGTCCCATGGCATGTGATCCCACGTCTGGCATCCCCGCTGGTGGCTTTCACCATCCTCTCCTCCACGTGGAGGCTGCCTCCTTCACCGAGGCCAACGCACACCTCCCAGAGGCCGGTTTTCCCGGAGGCTGCTCGCCCTGAGCACCGGTGGGTTGGCCCCAAGGCAGACGGGTGGCATCCCACGGGCCTGCGCAGGCAGCGACGTGTCTGTGCAACGCTGGGAGGAGGTAGCACCCATTGGGCAACGGGAGCATCCCGGGCGCATCTCGGCTGGTGGCCTCGATTTCTGCTGGGGTGAATGGGCACACCCAAGTCAAGTCAACGATGGATTTACGGCACTTGGCACGGGAGCAGCAAGGACCCCCCCTGGATGCTCTGACGTGTCAGGATCTTCTTTACAAAGCGTAACCAGCGCAGGAGGAAATACCCTAAGAACTCAAGCAGAGGAGTGACTTGCTTTTATTGCCCTCAGAGGCTTAATCACCATCTTTTAAAGAAAACCGCTATTTACCAAGTCCACAGGCTCAGCTCAGGCTGAGCTCACGGGATGGTGGGGTATGGGACGGGAAGGAGACAGGCTCTTTAGGAAGGACAGGCTGGGACACCAGAAGGGGGTGTTGCCCTCCATTGTCAGTGACCTACAGGAGTGCACAGAGCTCCACCTGGGGTTGGATGAGGAGCTGACCAAGAGTTTACAGGTCCAGACTGAAGGGAGGGCAGGGACAGGTGGGGGTCTGCTACAGGCCACCCTCCAGGAAGATGGAGCAGATGAGGCCCTCTGTAGACAGAGGGTAGCAGCCTCGTGTTTGTAAGTCCTGGTCCTCATGGGGGACTTCAACCACTTGGTATCTGTTGGAGGGACAACACAGTCATGCATAAGCAATCCAATCCAGGAGGTTCCTGGAATGCACTGATGATAAGGTCCTTCTCCAAGTGACAGAGGAGCCTTCCAGTACCTAAGAGCAGCCCACAAGAAAGCTGGAGAGGCACTTTTTACAAGGGCATGGGTAGACAGGATGAGGGGGAAGGGTTTTAAACTGAAAGAGGGGAGATTGAGATGAGGTCTCAGGTAGAACTTCTCTGGTGTGAGGGTGGTGAGAGCCTGGCCCAGGTTGCCCAGAGAAGCTGTGGCTGCCCCAAACCTGGAGGGGCTGAAGGTCAGGTTGGAGGGGGCTTGGAGCAACCTGGTGTGGTGGGAGGTGTCCCTGCCCAGGGCAGGGGGTGGCACTGGATGGTCTCTAAGGTCCCTTCCCACCCAAACCATTCCTATGATAACGTCCACTTTATGCTTAATCCTCTTTCAATGTCACAAGTATTCATCTCTCTCTCTCTGTTGGACAGAGCAGCAGACTCAGAGCAGCAATTATTCCAAGGCTACGCATTGAGCTTTGTCTGTTAGCTTATGTGTCACCGATGACACAGGATTTTCTATGACCAACATACCCTTTTCAACTTAGAGAGGCAAAAATAGGGGTGAAACATACATTTTTCTGTGCTTGAACATACATTTCCTCGTGGTGATTTGCTGTATAAGGACACACGTGCTCATAGCAAGGAACTACTACTTTATAGATGTGCTTTTGCACAACTAAAGTCATACATGACAAGGGACTACACTACTTACTTTAGCTGCTTGCCGTAGGACTTGCACTCAGATGGATGCATTGCTGTTGTGGGGCTGGATCTGCACTGGTTTTGTCTGTCAAGAATAAGATCTATTTACAAAATCAACGTATTTTGTTAGTTTTGAAACTGGGAGAACATAATTTCCAGCCTTGCACCGAAGCACTTGGCACCGTTACACACACACAAAGTAACAAAGAGCAACATTTTCATGAATTCTTGGGAAAATAGGCCAGCACTTCTGAAAACAGCTCCAAGTGCATATGTATGTAAGAATTTTTTATATACAGAAGCTTTCATTGCACAGCATGAGAGAGCCTCAAGAAACACTCTCAGAAGGTCAGACAGCTAATTGGAGTGCAGCTCACTAGACAGCACTGGCATTTCAACTACAGAAAATTAATGTCGAGTGTGTCAGTCATAAACAGTAAAAAGAAAGGGGCTCACATGTGAGCACAAACCTAAAGGTCAGTTTTAAGCCTGCCATGTATGAGGGATGAATTAGGTCAAATGTCCTTAAACAACCAGGCTTTCCTATAAACTATGAGAGTTCAAAATGCTGCCCCCAAGGCTGAAAGCGGCCGATGCCTCTTCCTGTAAATGCACGGTGAGGTCAAGGCTACCAGACAACACAGATGTTTTGCTGCTTTAAAAAAAACCAAACCAAACATAAACCCCCAAACTCACTGCTTTCTTAGCCAGCTTCTGAGGTCAGCATGAACCAGCAATTTATAAAAAGAAAGGAAAAGCCCCCCCCCAACAGCTAATCCCCCTCCATCTCAACGTGTTTCAGAAGATGGAAGGGCAGAGATCTGCCTGTCTGTGCTGGATTGCTCCCTACAGGGCAGTTTTTGCAGCTTCATTCTGCTGGCTTGTATGACATTTCCACCACTCTCCCCTGGGCGACTCCTGAATGGCTCAACACATCTCACTGGCAGGAAGAGCTTCGTAACACTCAGCTGGTGTTTTCCCTTTTCCTAATTACAGCTCGCTGCTCCACGCTCAGGGATTTCTTAGCCTCCAAGGGGGTTGTAGCTTTCCTCATTTGTGGGATCTTTCCATGGCTTCTGCCTTGCCTTGCTGCTAAGCCTCTGCAAGCATCTTACTTGTACCCTGCAAAGGGTGTTATCAAACCAAGGCCCTCCCATATCCCCGCCCATCTGTCTAGTAATTGCTTCTCCTTGCTCCCAGTGATTTGTCAGGCGTAGGAGAAGGACCAAGGTGGGAGAAAAGCTGTTTTCTCCACAGCATGTAGCAAGTTGCAAGCAAGCTGGGAGAAGAACACCAGCACTACCCTGCAGTCCTGCGTGCTCTTCTGTCCATCAGCGCCTCTCTCCCGTTCTCAAAGTCACCTCTTCAGCAGGGGTTTTCGTTCTCCGGGCAGGTGAGAGTTAACCACTGTGGGAGAGAACACAGGTAAATGGGAAGACTGGCTTCTCCGATGGTTCAGCACCTGACACACGGGTGCAGCACTCAGACCCCTGATCAGCAGCCAGTGTAACCGAAACCATTAGGTGAAAGTGTGCTCCTGGCTGACCACATGCCACATCCACTCGACAGCTCTGTCGTGAGAGCGGCACCCGTGTCGGGACAGTGAAATGACAGCAAGAATCACCGGTGTGGGGACTGGCGTGACTCAGTGGGCACTCACCAGCTCCTGCTGGGCTGTCACCTCAGCAGCCAGTCCCCGCTATGGGCTCTCCACCACCACCACCACCTTCCATCCTTCTCCCCTGCCTTCCACCTGGGCAGCTGGCACTAGCACAGGGAAGACAAGAGGAAGACTCCATATACGAGTGCCACTGTCAGGGGCAAGGAAAGGCCTGCCTTGGACTGGAGCTAAAGCCTAAACCATACGTGACGCACATCCGCCTCCCTTCTGCTCCTTTTGGGAGCCTGGGCCACCACGCAAGCCTCAGCTATGGTGGCTCCAACCCCTCTGGCAAGGAGGAGACAAAAGCAAGGCAAAGGCAGAGAAAAGGCTGACTTGGGGGCTCTTTCCCAGCCTCGGCATTCCTGTGCTTGGCCTGCTGACTGGGAAGCGGCAGCACCGAGCTGTGACTCACCCCGTGCTCCAGGCCCTGCGCCGCCACCAGGACTTCACCCATTTTGGCTGTCCCTCAGCAGTGACTGTCACCTGTGCACAGGGAGCTGGGGCACCCCCTGCACGAGGAATGTGTCATTAGGGATGATGGAGTAAACAGCAATTCACCTGAAACCAGCTTAGCCAGCACACGTTCCAGAACCCAAATCTAGGAAAGAGGCACGGGTCCCCGGTGTATTTGTTTGGCCTGGTAACCAGTGCTAGGCATGGGAGCAGAGGCACTTAGTGGAATTCCCCCGTCCACCAGCATTATGGGACACTCCCATTACTGTCCTGATAATTACTGTTAATCATTACTATTACTGAAGTGACCAGAAATAAAAGCTGTCAGGATCAGGCCTTTATTGTGCTGGCTGTTGTCATGCAGAGGCGATGAGACAGCCTGCCCCAGGGAACCTATAAACACAGGAGCCCCATTTATCACTGCAGTCACGGCTCAAACTAGGACACTGCGGTCCACGGTGGAGCTTTCCTACATCTCCAGCCAAAAAATAAAATAAATAAAAAAGCCAGGCACTCCCTCTTGCTCGCCTCAGCTCCAGCCAGGCTGCTCATATCCTGCTGGGATGCAGCTGGAAGGGAGAGCAGCTCATCGGGAATACTTTGGGGTTGTAACGCTCAACAAGATGCTCCCATTCATTGTTCTCCCTGTCTGGGCCCAGCCTGTTATAAAACTCCATATTCTTTGATCTCCAGTGAATTGAGTACCATCAGCTCCCGAGAGCCACCCGCGAGTCACAGGGTATGCGGAAACCTCTGGGGTTTGGCTCGGGGGTGCCCCAGACTATGTGAAATCATCTTCTAGTCACCTTCTCCTCCCCATCCCTGGTCTGAGCACCACCTCAGGTATCCAAGCCTCCCTGCACACTGTTGCTAGGTCACAGACTGAAGACAGGGATTAGCTATCTTAGACACAGGCTGGGTACCAACAGGGTGTGCCAGGGAGAGACCACAGGCATCTGTGGGGCTGAGAAGGGCAGAGAGAGCTCCAGCACAGGTGGAAACATTGATTTTTCCTCCCACATAGGCAGGTCTGGGTGCTATCAGCCTCTGGGAACAGAGAAAGACCCTAATTTTCTGGTCAGAGCTGGTTGTTCCCCAGCCCATCTCAGGAACATGTCTGGACCCTGCATGTTTCTCTGCTCTCTCAGGAAGGAATTGTGGGCTTGCTCAAGGGCCACGGGGAGGCAAAGGCCCCCTGACAGTTCCAGGGATAACACTTCTGCATGGTAGCTACACAGCCACCCCCTCATCCTTGTTCCTGCAGCTTGATGTTTTGGACTTGACGATCCCAAGGGTCTCTTCCAACCTATCTGATTCTATGATTCTATGTTATTTAAGAGATGCAGGAGATTTCCTTTATGACACTGGGAGCACATGAGTGTAAATCAAGTGGGACGGGACAAAGGCCAGGGCTGGACTTAATTAGAATGGTGCCAGTTGTTAAATTAAGAGCAGCACTAAGCTATGGGTCAGTGTTCCTGCAGCTAGGGTCTTTGTCCTTCATATGTGAAATAAAGGACTATGGGTAAGGGTCACTCAGCCAAGGACAAGTTCAATCTTAGAATCTAGTCAATGCCCTCAATACCAACAGTCTCTCTCCAGGACTTCCAAAGGAAACAGGCACTCCTGAAAAGTACTTCTTTTTAAGAGTCTGAATGGAGGCAGCCCATCAGATGCTGAGGATGAGACACCTCTGGCCGCTGAGTTGCAGCATGCCTATGGCAGAGGTCAGCCCTTCATTCATAACACGCTGGCGTTCCAGCTCCACGCCCGGATTAAACCGACCCTGCCCAGACCAGGCACACAGAGCCCGGTATCTCCCCCAGCAGAGGCCACTCACCTAGCACAGGAGACGGCCTGGTTTAGGTGAAACGTGCCAGACGTGTGAGCCCAT
This sequence comes from Jacana jacana, assembly GCA_013400555.1. NCBI lineage: Eukaryota > Metazoa > Chordata > Aves > Charadriiformes > Jacanidae > Jacana > Jacana jacana. The sequence continues at coordinate 576,588 of VZTM01017380.1, read as the reverse complement.
GCAGAATGTGGCCCCCACTGTTGGTCTCCGTCCCCGCTCCTCAACCTTTCCCCCCGTTCTGTTCTTGTAACGCTCCCCGTTGTGAAGCAGGAGGGAGATTTCCAGGAAGGATCTGCTGTACACACAGCTCATTGCCCATCTTCCCAAACTGAGCACTCCAAAGGGCGCAGGGGTTAATTAAACTGGAAAAAAACCCGAGGTCTCTGTGCAAGTCTCCTTCCCCGCTCTCCTGGAGCTTTCTTATGCAACGCGCTGCTGCGTGCATTTGCTTGCACTGCTACCGTGTCACATACCATCAGCGCTGCCGACTGCATTGCAAGGGCTGGAATGGTCTTTTACGCAGATCTAAATAACATGGGAGCCTTTGGGCAAGGGCCTTCGATTGTTTACAGCAGCTTTCATAAACAGGACATTAGCAATCTGTAAATATCCTGCTGCGGAGCCCCTGCGCCGTACTTGCAGGCTCACAACGGACCAGTTCGACACATGCCCGTCTGCAATCAGTGTCTCCCCACTGAAACTTCTCTGGTAACCTTGCACAACTGCTACTGACCGACCACAGCAATTGCCTCCCATCCTACCTACCCCTGCCTCCCCTTCACCACTTCCCCGAACTGTTCGTGGAGCTGATACGTCACAGAGTCACAGGACCTCAGGGACTGGAAGGGACCTTGAAAGCTCCTCCAGTCCAATCCCCCTGCCAGAGCAGGAACACCCAGAGCAGGTCACACAGGAACGCCTCCAGGCAGGGTTGGGATGTCTCCAGAGAAGGAGACTCCACCACCTCCAACACCTTCCACTGTTCAGTCACCCTCACTGTGAAGAAGTTTTTCCTCATATTCAAGTGGAACCTCCTCTGTTCCAGCTTGCACCCATTGCCCCTTGTCCTGTCATTGGGTGTCACTGAGAAGAGCCTGGCTCCATCCTCCTGACACTCACCCTTTCCAGATTTATAAACATTAATAAGGTCACCCCTCAGCCTCCTCTTCTCCAAGCTCAAGAGACCCAGCTCCCTCAGCCTTTCCTCCTCTGGGAGATGCTCCACTCCCTTCATCATCTTGGTAGCCCTGCCCTGGACTCTCTCCAGCAGTTCCCTGTCCTTCTGGAACTGAGGGGCCCACAACTGGACACCATATTCCAGATGGGGTCTCACCAGGGCAGAGCAGAGGGGGAGGAGAACCTCTCACGACCTACTGACCACCCCCCTTCTAATCCACCCCAGGGTGCCATTGGCCTTCTTGGCCATGAGGGCACAGTGCTGGCTCATGGGCATCCTGCTGCCCACCAGGACCCCCAGCTCCCTTTCCCCTACGCTGCTCTCCAACAGGTCAGTTCCCAACCTATATCTTTGGAGCATTTCCTGGAAAAACATAAATCAAAGAAATAATAGGTTACTGTTGTCAGCACCTTCCCTGGGTTCTGCTGTGCAGTTCTCGTTCAGGTAGGGAAAGCAAGGGAATTACCCCAAAATTCTGGATTCTTGTTGCTACTTCTTACCTAGAGGTTTTTTTCCCCCTTCATACACACTACCACTCCAGCTGAATGGAGGTGGTGACACACACGTGTACACACAGACATATGCTCACAGAAAAATCTGAAATGACCTTGGGAATTCCTTTGATACTGCAAACCAGGGTGTTTTGGTGGGCAGCAATTAGATACCTGCCCATAATCCTGCAAATTTTCTGCAGTGAATCTAAAAACACCTTTCAAAAAGAAGTGGCAAGACTAACCCCTCCTGTTTCTGCAGTCTCAGGACTCTCAGCAGTGTTACAAAGAGGCTGAAGGTTCCTTCCACACTAAATGCTGTGTTAAAAGCCCTGTATGCCTACCCTGGTGGGCACCTATTTCACTGGCCAGGTAGCTGGTTTTGGGGGATGGAGGAGCCTTCACGCAGAGGGACGCTCCAGAAGAACAACAGCAAGAACTGTTGGTGTAGAAGTAGAAGCACCAAGGTGTGTGACTCCTAATCCAGACGTGAACAACCCACTACTGGGAGCGCCGACGCAAAGCAGTGTGACAATACGCCCTCAGCTCCGAAACAAGTGCCTCAAACTATTCTGTAGAACAAGAACTCTAACTCCAGGCTACAACTGTGCCAGCATAAGGTCAGCTGGCAGTAAAGCATTCAAGAAATCATAGTTGGCCCAGCCTTAAACACCATCTGGGCAGGTGAGGGAGTCCTCACAAGGATGCATATTGTTGCTGTCGCCAAACATGTCGCATCTGAAAGAAATCTGGCGGCAGCTCCCTGGTGCCCTTTGAAGTCAGCAGCTGACTCTTACTGAACCCCTGGGGTTGGGACATTACACAGGTCCTAACGCTGTCCCCATGTGCTTTAATGTTTCAGGTGGTTCAAGCTGGTTTTCCCCAGCTCCCACATACCTATCTCTGATGTACCCTTGAGAACACATACAGCCTCCCATCTGAGATGCTATCTGCCACACAGTGATACTCAGCCAAGCTGCACGCTGCAGTAAAAGCTGTCTGTCCCAGCCAGCCCAGCTCACTGTCCTTGCTGAGGGTAGTTCTGAAGGTAAAGAGGGCACAGCTTACCATCCTGGCCTCTTCAGAAGGGCCATGACAGACCCTTAGCTATGTCTCTGCCCATGAACTGTGCCTGCTTGCTGTCCCCTTGCCTTGCAGGCTCTCCTCACGCAAAGCACTCCAAATCCTCTAGCAGCATGTTGCAATCCTTGCTGGCTACCAGTTGGGCCCACTCTAAACCCCAGCCCTTCTCCTCCCCTTGCTCCCAGCTGAGCGCTACACAGCCTGTCTCCCAGTCTCACCAGCACATCTCCATCCTCTCCCATCTCCCAGTTCCAATTCCCTACAGCCATCACCCTCATTAGCTGCTTTGATCACAACTGGGCAGAATGGTAGTGCACAATGCCAAGATTGCCCAGCACAAAGACACGCTGGCACCTGGAGGTCTGGCAATGATCTTTCCTCCCAACACCCCTCGGTACGTATCAGAGAAAGGCACTGGACTCGCACGTCTTGCTCATCCTGCACAGAACTTCAGGGAGACTGAGATAAGCCAGATAAGGGTTTCATGCCCTTCCCATTCTGCACCTCCTCTCCCCTGCACACACACTTCCCCCAGACTTTGGTAAAAAGGACATGAGTCATATGCTGTGTCACAAGCAAAGAAGAGCTAGAGCATGTCTCATTTTAGTCTGATTCCCAGAACAACCGCAGCGGGCTTGGTGTTACCAAACCTTCTCAGACAGGCCCCCATTTTCTTCTCCTCTCCTCCTGTGCCAGTCCCTGGGGTGAAAGGAATGGGAGGGCAGGAGAGACCGCTCCTGACATCCTTGGAGCCACCAAGAGCCACCACTTTGCTCTGGCTGCAAGAGCTGCTGCCCTGGCTGTACCAACGTGGGGGGCGCAGACTGCTCCGGTGTCATTCCTGCTGCCACCACAAGTAGGAAAGGTTGGGCCTGTTTGTCACACCCCCAGCCCGTCATCAGCACCACCTGAACACAGGTACCTGCACCTGAAAGAGGGATTCCATAAACGAAGCCACCATAAACTTTTCCTTTAAACTGGAACACCGGGGGAAAGGCCGTGGTGTGGAGCCCTGACACTGCCTGTTCTAAGGTAAATCACTGTGCATTGCACTATGAACTCAGCTGGGCTTCAGATTGCTTTGCAGATAAAGCAGGAGGAAACTGGGGCTTACACCCACTCCGAGTGTACCTACAGCTAAGGAATGAGATAACTAAATGCCCTTGGGGAGATATGAGAGGCATTTAAAGCATAAAAATTGCTTACCTTTCCCTTACCAGGTAAGCAGATAAACACCAATGTCTCTGTTCAATTGTGCCTGAAAGTCTGATGCAAGCCCTCAAAAGCAAAGGAAATAGAGGCGTAGAGGCAACCGCGGCCCAAGGGTGTGCAGCCCCAGAGACAGAACATTCCCCCTCACAAACGAGCGGCTCCTGGGAACTGCACGAGCTGGCAGAGGCCGTGGGCAAAGGGAGTGTTGGGAGGGCAGGGGCTGGCTGGACAGCTGGACAACCCCTGCTGGACACAGAGCCTGGCTGTCTCCCAAGGGCACTTCCAGCTCACCAGGCGCCGGAGCCGCATCCAGGCTCCCGGTCACATGCCTGCTGGGACCCACACCGCTCACCGCATGCTAGGGTTGTTTGGGAGCAATTTGCTTTGCTGTTCCTGCCAAAAGCTTCCATTGGGGTATGTTAGGAAAGCTCCAGAGAGGCAAAACATTCCTAAAACCACTCTATTAAAATTAGCAACACCCGAAACTCCCCTCGGTTGTTTATGGAGGGCAGGGCTGAAGGAGCCAAGCAGGGAAAGGAGAGGCAGAGAAGCCTTCGCTGGTTTTGCAGCGTGAGGGCAGTCTCTGTGTACTTTCAGCTGCTCACACGCTGCCTGCTTCCCCCACGGCCGAGGGAGAGACCCGTTTGCGCTCTACAGAGGGGAAGCACTACTCAGGGACTAAGCGTTGGTTCACCCACCCCAGCACCTACAAACTACCTCCAGAGCCTGGAAGACTCCCATCCCATCCCATCCCATCCCAGTCGCTCCCCTGACGCCTCTCTGGTGGCAGTGGGGAGGGGGGCACAGCATCCACAGCTTACCCAGGGCACAGGGGGAAGGAGAGGCTTGTAGCTGCGTCTCCCGTGGTCCTGACTCCTGCCCTTCCCACAGATGGCTTCCTCCAGGGACAGCGGGCTGGAGTAGCGCTGGCTGCCTTCCAGACTCCTCAGCCTGATGCTACAACCCCCGATCCGTGCTGTGGGAGAGTGAATGTTTAAAACAGACCCTGAGTGGCAGAACTGCCAGGCCACTACGGTCAAAGGTGATGACCACTTTGTCCCTTGGGGCTATTTACTGGGCAAGCTGGGACACAACAGACGCTGTGCGTGGCGGTCTCGGAGCATCAATCCATGCTCTTCTCCCTTTGCTTGTTCCTCACCCTTAGCACAGCCCAAATGAACTATCAGCTCGTGTCCTGTACCCGGGTGGCTTGGTGCTTTACAAGAGGAGATTTAGATGGCCTACAGTTTGAGATGGACCCACCTTTGAGCTTGAGCTCAAGCTTCTCAAACAACAGGCCCCCTGAAGCAAAATGCAAGCTTCCTTTGTGCCAGCTAATTCCTCATGGGATGTGGAAACCCTTGCTTGGGTTTCTTTGGCAGTGAATTGCACTAAATCATAGAGAACAGTGATTTTGAATTCTTTCTATTAACTATTATTTTTTGCATCCTGCAGAGACCACAAACCTTGGAGGAATTAAATATGCAGAAAGGACTGGACTAGAGCTTTTGTGCAGAATGAACCCCTATGGGGCTCAGGAGGGGCACGGCAGGGGGTGCATGGGGTCCAGCTCTCCCCCACACTGCTGGCTTTTAGGTGGGTGGGGTTTTTTTTCTTACTAAGTTCTTTCAGGAGTAATGGGTTGTTCTCTGCAGGGCTTTCTGCGCAGGTACTGGTCTGCCTGAACCCGAGTTCTAGGTTAACGGTTATTTTTTATGAGAAATAAAGGCAAACTTGCTGTTCAACATTACGGGAACACCGGAAATCCAAGTCAGAGCCTCAGCTCTGCACTGGCACAAGGCACAGGCAGGCGGGAGTCAGAGGTTTTCCATCACACACACAGGGCACCTTCGTCAATACCTGACCATGTGCTTTTGAGCAACCTGCTCTGGGTGGGAGGTGTCCCTGCCCAGGGCAGGGGGGTTGGAACTTGAGGATCTTTAAGGCCCCTTCCAACTCCAACCATTCTGATTTCCACGTCGACTAGACTCTGATCACAGCAAATACCACTTGGCGTAACGAATGCTGCGCGTGGAGCAGACAGCCGAAGGGCTGCAGGAAGAAGGAGCCAATAACAAAGCGATGCCTGCTCCTGAACAAGTGCACCCACATGTTTGGAAGACAAAGGGAATTTGGCTCATATCTTTCTTGTATTTTCTTTCAATACAGCTAGATACCAGCACTGGTTTGGAAGGGAGAAGCCCTCTCACTTCAGCTCACTTCAGTTACGGATGATGCGCACACACACAGTCTCCAGAAGCCCTGTGGCAGGCATGAAGAATGGATGGATGGACAGCTGATGGAAAAATCCCATGAAAAAAGCTCAAAGCCCAGTTTCTGCTGTGGTCAGGTGTTGCTTCACAAGTCACTGCTGGAAATCGACAGTTAATCCTCCTACAACGTCACCTGCAGGCAGAGGAGAGGCAGGGGACCAAATGGGACTGACACCCCCAATTCTCCTCTGTCACAGGAACCAGCAGCCACTCGTGGTCTGCTCCAATGCCTGAGGAAGCTGATGGAAAACCACTTGGGGTTTCAACAGGCTCTATCCAAACTGTGCCCATGTGTAGTCAAGTGCCCCCGAGCTTTGTCTTCTGCCCAGGGAGGACACCTCCACCTTCTAGTAATGTTCAAAGCACGTTGACATTTCTGAGTTGCTGTTACTGAATAGCACACTAGCTTCTATCTCTCACTTTGCCCTTCTTGTATATCACAGTACTTCTTGCTCAAACCAGCACAGAAGGGAACTTTCAAGAATCCCATGGCACTCAAAAGACAAACACCTAAACACCCAGGCACTCAGATGGTGGGAGCAGCCCAAGCCAGCACCCACTGCAGCCAAGAGAGGTGTTACTGTAGCCTGCAGCAGGGCTTGGAGTTGGGCCAGAGCCCTACACAGTTCCCTACTTCATGATTAATTCTTGTGAAAAGCCTTCTGTGGAGGCATTCCATGGCTACACTTCTCAAGTACTTCATGGCTTAAACAGCAATCAAACCAACCCTACCTGGAATCATCTCCAGGCTGCAGTTTGGATATGGCATCTGCATTACAAGGGGGCACTGGACAAGTTCATAGCAGTACCCCACACAGTGGGGGGGTCTTCCCTCTGCCTAGAGGACCAGAGGAGGTCACACAAATGTGCCCTTAAGTAACAGAAGGAAGGAGAACCTGCTCCATCTTTCCCCCCAACTCTGGGAGATCTCTCTCAGTTTCTTCTCAGTGGAGTTCAGCTTAGCCATGGGCAGAGCTCAGGAGCGGGGTTAAAACTGGGGTCTGCTCTGTGCCCCTTTTCAAGGGAATGGTCTCCACACAAAGCAAACCCAGGTGATCCCCTTCTGCATTGAGCCACTTGGTGGCAAGAGGGGACACGTGCTTTGGCCAGGAGAGAGGAAACTGAAAGGGACCATGCTGGACCAGAAGGAGAAGGTCAGAGAGGAATGCAAGGGGCCACAAGACCCAGGCTGACTGTCCCAACTCCCTGTGGTTTCAGTGAGGTTATGACCATCTCTGTGCAGGTACCAGCACCTGTGTGTCGGTGTAAGGTCACGTCCTTCGCCTGCGTCACTCCCCATTCTTCTTGGGAACAATCAAGAAGAAACTCCTGATTCTTGGCTCCTGCAGACATTTTTCATGCACAGGGGAGCACTGAGCCCATACAGGACATTTTTTTGCTGCTGAAATCTTGATGGAAAAAGTAGCTGGTGATGGAGGAAGGAATTCAGGAGATGCCTGAGGGAGGAGAACTTTCAAATGTATTTGCACATGAGAAGTCAGGAACCACAAAAGTCAAGAGAGAGAAGTATTAACAAGGCAAGGGGAAAGGGCAAGAGAATTTCCTGGCTTTCAGCAACTCAGGAGTCCTGCCTGTGTCTCGGTGTGCTGGCTCACCCTGGGAAACCCAGACAGCCAGAAAAGGCACTGCTCCCAGAGCGGCAGCAGACACCACAGAACTCACCCACAGGCAGGCAGAGCTGGAAAATTACCTATAGCTGGGAAAGGAGCAAACACCGTGCTTTAAACTCCAGCTGATGGACACATGCAGGAGCTCAGGCGATACCCAGCTATGAGGGCACACAGCAAGCCATGGCCACTGCTGTAAGAGGGAGAACGTTCAACCTGCTTGGTGACCAGAGCAAAACCAGATGTGCCTGTGTGTCCAGTTCTGGGCTCCCCAGTTCAAGAGGGACAGGGAACTACTGGAGAGAGTCCAGCGTAGGGCAACAAAGATGATGGAGGGGTTGGAGCATCTCCCTGAGGAGGAAAGGCTGAGAGAGCTGGGACTCTTTAGCCTGGAGAAGAAAAGGCTGAGGGGAGACCTTATCAATGCCCACAAGTGTCTGAAGGAGGATGGAGCCAAACTCTTATCTGGTTCCCAGTGACAGGACGAGGGGCAACGGGCACAAGCTGGAACATGGGAAGTTCCACTGGAACATGAGGAGAAACTTGTTTGGGGTGAGGGTGTCATAGCCCTGGCAGAGGCTGCCCAGGGAGGGCGTGGAGTCCCCTTCTCTGGAGACCTTCCAGCCCCACCTGGATGCAGCCCTGAGTGCTGTGCTCTGGGCAGCCCTGCTTTAGCAGGGGAGTGGGACTGGGGGATCTCTAGAGCTCCCTTCCAACGCTGACAGTTCCCTGATTCCATGAATCCTGTACACCACCAGCCCATGAACTGCTAGAGAGGGGTTTGCAACACAACTACCAAAGCCTGCTCTTCTCCTGGGACCTGTGTTCACAGGGAACAGCACATCCAGGAGGGAAGGCTGGTTTAGGCTATGCAAGCTGAGCTCATGCTCCCATAGGGACTACACACTCTTCAGCTGTAAAAGTGCAAGTGGGAAACCAGAACCCCACTGAACCAGAGGCTGCTGCAGCGATATGCATCTCCTGGGACTTTCCACAGATCTGCCGTTACTGGAACCAGTCAGCTGTCCCCAAACATAGCTCTGGGTCTTGAACTTTGTTTTGCTTTGAAACACTCTGTCCTGTTTCTTTTGACCTGTTTTATGGAATCAAGTTGGAAGTGAGTGATTTGACAGGCTCATTAAGCACAGTGCTTTCCGCCAGGCTCACCTTGCCTTCGTCCATCTTGACATTCCCAGCTCTGCACCTCGCTGCCCCCCTGAGAGCCAGGCAGCGAGAGAAATTAGCAGAAACTCCTCCTTGAAGGTTTTTACAGCCACCAGGTATCAAAGGCTTTGCTCCTGTGTGTGGACCCAGGTCTGATCTCAAGCCAAGCAGAAAGCTGAGGCCCCACAGCCCAGTGGAACGGGAATGGCATTCGGCTAGGACAAAATAGCAGCACACAGCCAGGCTGGCCAGGCCTGCACTATCCATCACAGGGGGAATCCTCCTCACTCACTGATCACACCAGCACTGCTGCCATCAGTCCGGCTGCATCACCGAAAGCAGCCAAGGCTGGGACCAGCACACACCTAAATCCTGTTCATCTGGACCGGGCAGACCCGATGTCCCCGGTCAGAAGCCCAGCTGCAGCATCTCCCACCCTCTCCAGCAGCTCCTCTCCCTCTCCTGCCCAGGCCTACAAGGCTGGTAAATGCCAGCCTGCCAAGCTCCAGTGCTTGCACCGCTAGAGACAGAGGTGGATAAGGCTGCCAAAGTCCAAGTGTTGTGCCAGAGCTTCAAGAACTTGTACCCAACAAACCAACACTTTAGATGCTAAAAGTTTCCAAAAATCACAAATGCAGGTAAGGCCACTTGAGGGCCTCCTTCTGTTTCTCCTCCCGAACAGCATCCCTCCAACAAGCACACACAAACACGTGATGCTGTAGCCTCGAGAAGAGGAGAAAAGGCACAAAACTCTTCACCAAACACTGCGTGCTATTGCCTAATGGCATGGCCTCCAACTTGAGGTCCCCCCTCACTGTCCCTGCCTGCCACTGACTCACCTCAGCCTGCTTCACCCACCCCTGGCTTCCAAAGCAGGGATGCACCCAAGTGCCTGGGTCCTCCTCCCCGTGACCTAAGGCTGTCATGGCTCCCTGCGAGGCCCATCTGTTGCCCCGCAACCTTTCAGTTCGGAATTAGGATCTATTAAGACAGCTTCCTGGAACAGCCTCACATTCAAGCCTGCTGCTGGGCTCTGTCAAACAGCCAACGGGAGTCGATAAAATGCAGTTCATCATGGGATTTGCCGTAACAATGGGACACAACCAGACTCAGTCTTATGTATAGAAATGATGTCAAACCAATTAGCTTTGCCCGAGTTAGTCAGAGGCTCTTGCAAAGCCCGGCCCCGTCCTCTCATGGCTCAACCCTGCTGGTGCTGCTGGTCAGATGGAGCTACGGGGAGGCACCTGGGCACGCGTGGAAGACAGAGGGAGGGTCCTTGCATTCTCCCCCAATAACAAGGCCTCCAACAACCCCCAAAAAAGCAGAGTATAATGTAATTCATGGAGTGAGTGTGACAAGGCTCTAACCGGATCACCACCTGGCTCCTTGCCCTGGGAAGCTGAAGGGCATGAGGGGGTGGCAGATAGACCTACAAAAAGCAACAGCTACTCCAAGACTGGGCTTCCAGGGGCAAGGTGGGTCTGAAGAGCAGGCACAGGCACTCAGCTTGGGGCTCACAGACAGACCCTGCTGAGGAAGCTCTCCCATGCTGCCCACCCTGGGCTGGATCCCATTAGCCCGTCTCTGATCAGCCATGACCAGGAAATGCAGCTGGACATTTGAATATTCAAACTACAGCAAACAGCATTCTTGCCTATTAAAGGACAAAATATGGTTAAAAAGAAGTGTCACTAGGGAATCCCTACACAGAAACTTGCATTCACCTGACAAATTCAACATGAAGTTTTCATTAAAAATTAGTGATTTAGTGGCTCAGTGTTGGACACAGAACCCAAAGCTCTCACTGAACACCTCGCACCTCTCTACGAGTTGAACTAAGCCCAGGGCTACAGCTCAGTTTCACGGGTCACCTCATTTCCACAACAGGGCAAGAACCCCCAAAACCATGGAAAACTCCTCAAGACAGCTGTGCAAGCCATGCCTCCACTCCCGAGTTCACCTCTCCCTGAACTGCTCCACAGAACGAGCACGCAGAAGAGTTTTTACCTATTGCCCGTGAATCCTTTTCTCACAGATTATTTCTACGTTAAAAAAAGAATAAAGTAGAGTTTTAAATTGACTCGAACCACCTTAGGATCAAGCTTGGAGCAGCTATTCAACAGGCTCTGTGATGTGATGCACAGATTAAACAGCAGGACGTGGACCATAACTGATCTTTAAAACTCAGCTCCACGAAGAGCTCTGTGACCCAAGCCCTGTGAGTGTCAGGGTGACTTCTGTGTGCCACTTACTCCTGATGTTTTGATTGCCTTTTCTAGATGCACGTTACCCATCCAAAGCCCCAGCAAGATGGACTTTGGTGCTACCCAATTCTACCCTTCCACTAATAAGATGTGTGCCACATCCAGCAAACCACACCTTGGCTCTTTCCAGGACAAGGTCAGACCTTATGGCCCTTAAACATAGAGGTAACATCTTGGTCTGCAAGCAGGAGAAAAGCAGTCACCTGGATCCTGGATGGGCCAGGGTCTGTGCCAACCTAGAAAAAGCAACTTGCCCTTGTCTGTGCCTCTGTTTCCTCCTGTACCATTTCATCTGGCCTCCTAGATAAGAGGAGTTCACCTCTTCTCCATGCAGTTATTTCACCTCTAAATGAAAGTGTCTGCTGGCCCACATCGACGATGGGCTATACTGAGTCAAACTGCTCTCCACCAAAACCAGCCTGTACCCCAGCCTCTGACCCACCCCAGCAGCCACAAGAGAGCCTGCTCCTCCCTCTGCACAGGAACCAGCAGAAGGGGCCTGCCATACACAGTGCTCCCCTTCTGCACAATCCAGTGCTGTGAGACCTCCTTCAGCTTCCCACCGAGCCTGCTCTTGCTCCCATTGGATTCAGCGAGAGTGGGAGCAGCCCAGAGCCTACTCATTGAACAAGATTTTATTGCTGTCATGATAATTAATGAGTACTTACACTGACGTTTTAATGAGTACCTGCACTTTTCTTGGTTTGTTTGTGAACTGGGTCGGTAAAGGAGTCCCAGATGACTTCCTGGATTTGTAGTGCAATAGGGACCTCTACAGGCGTCTCCCTCTTCGGAGCACGGCCTGTCTAAGCAGCCACACACCACTGCAGATGCCACCAGAGACACCACGGAGTGCTGAGCTCTGCAGACAGCACCTTCAGCCCCTCCAGCTGCTCACTGGTACCTTCAGACCACCCAAATGACACTAAGAAACAGAAGCAGTAGCCACTGGGTTTTTCCCCACTCCTTGTCTTCCATATGTTTTTTTTTTTTTCCCTAGAGGCTGGATCCAGCTACCCCAGTGGCAGGAGGCTGCTTGGTTCCGTGCCAGGAGGTACCGAAACGAGCAGGGCTACGGGAGACAGTACCTGCAATGGGCTGGAGCTGACTGAATACAGTCTTCAGACTATTTATCTGCATCATGCAAACTGCCTTATGGCAAGCTCTTACGTTGTGCCATGACACTTCTCTGAATGGCTCCCAAAGTTAAATCACAAGCCATAAAAGAATTTTCAAGATAAAGGGTAGAAATGAATAGTCAAAAAGAAACTCTTGCTGTCTGCCATCAAACTTTCATTTTACCAAGACTGATCCCTCTTTCCAAACTACTAAGGTGTTATTCATCTACCAGAGAACCATTTCTTAACTCAACACAGCAGCACCATCGATTGGTCACAGCACTACGGGCAGGTTTGGACAGTTTGGTGCCTCCCCTTCACGTGACTTCCATCCCTCCCCGGCTCAGTTCTGCCCAGCACTGCCTGGCCTCCAGCGACACGCTAAAGGCAAATCCATGAAGGACTGCAGGCTTCAGGGGTCACCAGAGCTATTCTCAACTTAATTATTCATAGAATCATAGAGGCTGGAAGAGACCCTTGGGATCATGGAGTCCAACCATCAGCCCTACTCTACAAGTTCTCCCCTACACTAGATCCCTCAACACCACATCCAATCTACTCTGAAACACAGTCAGGGATGGGGACTCCACCCCCTCCCTGGGCAGCTGATTCCACTGACTGACCACTCTCTCTGGGAAAAACTTTTTCCTCATGGCCAGCCTAACCCTACCCTGCTGCAGCTTGCAGCCATTCCCTCTCCTTCTATCGCTCATTGCCCGGGAGAAGAGACCAGCACCAACCTCTCTGCAATGCCCTTTCAAGCAGTTGTAGAGAGGGATGAGGTCTCCCCTCAGCCTCCTCTTCCTCAAACTAAACAACCCCAACTCCCTCAATCCATCCTCATAAGCCTTATTCTCCAGGCCTCTCACCAGCTCCGTGTCCCTCCTCTGCACTCGCTCCAGCCCCTCCAGATCTCTCTTGTGCTGAGGTGCCCAGAACTGGACACCAGACTCAAGGGGTGGCCTCACCAGTGCTGAGCACAGAGGGACAATCACCTCCCTGCTTCTGCTGGTCACACTATTCTTTATGCAAGCCAGGATGCCCTTGGCCTTCTTGGCCACCTGGGCACACTGCTGGCTCATGGTCAGCCCCTTGTCACCCAGCACCCCCAGGTCCTTTTCTGCCAGGCAGCTCCAGCCACACTGCCCCAAGCCTGTAGCCATCCCTGGGGTTGGTGTGGCCCAAGGGCAGGACCTGGCACTTGGCCTCAAAAAATCAGTTATTTTGCTGAGTCAGCCTTCTGTTGGTGGGATGCTTTTCCAACTGCAGTGCATTCACAGACCAGAAATTAAATAAAATATGTAATGTGTGTAAAGAATGAGAAAGGGATAAAGTTTTGCTGGGAACAAGTCAGATCTTCCTGACACGCTAGAGCAGCTGGGCTGGCAGGCTCCGTGGGGCGGAGAGAAGCCCTGCTGTGCTGCTATGCAAAACACACTTGCTGTTACAGAGAACTGGGGGAAAACCTTCTTGGGTGGCAAACTGTTCCCTATCTGCCTGCCTGCCACCAGACTTTGAAGCCCTTCTTCAGGAGCCTCTGGCACTCCCTGCAGGCGCTGGCTGGCTATCAGACTAGTCAGGCCAGTGGCCTGCCAGCTCAGATTGCTGAATCAGCAGTGTGCCATCATGGGCACCACTGCTCATCACCAGTGCACCCCATCATCAGGCAGGGCTGCCAGGGATGCTGTGAGCTCCCAACATAAGCCATCAACAAGCTTCCTTACACTTCCTTCCAAGGTGACAAGCAAGCATTTTGAAAGGACAGTCGCTTTTCCACAGGCTTGCATCTCACCATTTTAATAGACCTTGCTGGGATCGGGTACACTGCTGGCCACCCACACACCTCAGCAGATGGGTGTCGAATGCAGGGGAGGCACTGGAGTCCCAGCCAAGCAGCAGCACCAAAGGACACCTGCAGATGCCAGCGAAGCAGGGAGAGGGCTGGGTGGCTTGAGGGCAACTAGGCTGGAGAGATGTGCTGCAGGAAAAGCTGGTGTGGTTCCACCGGCCGGGAGCACACACAGGGCAAGCGCTCTGCCCTTTGGAAAGGCAGGTCCCAGTCTATAACGTCCCTCTCCCAGCCCTGCTGAGCCAGTGCCCCAGCAAAGCTGACACAGGACTGCCTAAAAGCCACACAAACTCAGGGGCTCCTCTGGAAATGACTGGTTTTGGCACAGGCAGCTAATAGGAAGCAGAAGCTTAGGACTCTTAATTATGCCATTACAGAAGCAGTCTGAGCCCGATAAATGAGGCAGGAAAGACGATCCCGATCCTCTGACAGGCCAGTTCTGCAGGAAATTCAGCCCCGTAAGCAGCCCCACGCCGTACTAGCCCAGTCGCATCTGTCACTTATCAAGGCAGGGCTCGGCAGGGCTGACTCCACGAAGCCAATCTGAGGTAACGCAGGCTTCCTCAGCAGGGTCACTGCATCCAGCAGCAGAGTGATTCACTCACACAGTAATGCCTCAAACACAGCTTGGGCCTGATGAAATCCCTTAACACTGCAATAACAACACTCTTCTCCCACACAGGCTTTAGCCTGCAAACACTGAGGCTGGTGGAGAAAGCTGTCATCTGCATCGATGCCACCAGCCCTGGATGTCTAAGAAGCTGGTAGCCTGCTCCGAGGTTGTGCCTCAGCACCCAGGTGGCAATGAACCTGTTCCTGGGAGCCTCAATACCACTTGGAAGAAAACCCACAACACACCCTAAAATAAAGCAGAGACTTCCTTTTCCTTCCTTCTTCCAATCTTGGTCTTCCCATTTTATTCTCACTGCCTCTACAAAGCCTCATTTCACATGGCACGGACTCATCAGGTGTTTGGCTCTCAAGCTTCTCCTTCACTAGCAGAAAAATCTCAGCAAACTTTCATCTTCCAAACCTGCCTGGGACCAGAAACCAAACTAGACACAAATATTTTCACTATTGAGTCTCCTGTTCAACTGTGGCCTGGAAATAGACCTTCCTTTCAAGCTATGGTTAATCAAACATTAAAAAGAGAAGTGACTGTGTGTTTCTTCAGGTCCAGGTGTCTCACTGTGTCTGAGGCAGCACTCACATATCCTGCAAGGCACCAGGCAAGTAAAAGGTATCAAAAAGGGCAGTAAGAGAAGATGCAAAAGGCTAAAACCAAACAAGATCCATCTCTCTGACAGCTTTCTTTGGACAAGTGACAGTCCAGTTGTTCAAACTCCTGCCCTTACAACAGAACTCCTTTAACAACTGGACAGACACCCTGAGTGAGTGGTGTCTGCTCCGAGGGACCACTCTCTGTGATGCAGAAGGACCGGTCCCCTGTGAGTGAACGCAACGCCGGCAGTGTGTGCGCAGGAAGAGGCAGCTCACTGTGAAGGAAATTCCCTCATGTGACAAAACCTTGGAGGCTTTTCACCCTTCAGCCTACTAAAATGTGCTCTGAGACCAAGGAGAAAGCTCTCTCACTGATGTTCTCCTGCTGACACGTGTGTTTCTACAGTACTCCTGTTCAGACTGTCCAGCGCAGGCGAGGGGTGCAGGGTGGTTCCTGTGGGTGGCTGCACAGACCCTAGTTCCCATCTAACTGCACTCCCACTACATCTCTAGGACATAGAAACCGTCAGGGCAACTACCAAAAGCTAACCTGAAACCCAGGAGGAGCCCAAGCTGACTCTCAGGGGCTACTAAAGAAAAGGTCAGAAGAATGGAAAGGAGCAAATTCAGAGCTCTGAAGAGTTAACTCGAGACGTAGGAAACAAAAAGGCTGGGAGTTGGAAAATCATCTCAGTGGCTCCTACAAAAGGCTCATGTCAGCGCAGAGAGGAAAGGAGTGGTGTTTGTCTCCGTCCAGCTCCTCAACACCAATCCCCCCTGTGCACACACACACACACACGTGTGGCTTGCTCCAGTCTGCTGCACGGGGACTCCAGCCAGAGAGCACGGGACATGTTTTATTTATTGGTATCAAAGGGAGAGCCAAGATGGCTCAGCTACTGACCAGGGTGCCCCTGTGCCCGCTGAACTTCAGAGCCCTTGAGTGCCAGATGTACATTCTCCCTCTCAAACCCCAGTCTTCCGTACCCGTTTCAGCACTGCCATTGCAGTCTCACAAATACACAGGGTTTTGTTCAACAAGACATGCATTCTGTTGTGAAATTTGACTCGGTTAACAATGAAATGGAGCTTCCCAGCAGGGCACCTAAATTTAGGAGCCTATATTGCCCCATAAAATTGCAAAGTACCTGACTGCCTGTTTCTCACAGGTGACTAAGCACAGGAGACGTGTCTACAACGTGCAACAGCTGAAAGGAAAGTCTCTGAGAGCCATCTTCAGTCTCATCAGCACTGGCAAACTCTCCAACTGTCAGCGAGAAGTCACAGCTAGTGCCACCATCTGCTATTATTCCCTTTTCCTTGAACAAAATCTTTTCAACCTTTGTGATTCTTCATAGACAAGATGAAGAAAAACAAGTATCTGGTATGTGATGTGTTTGTCCAGGGCGGAACAAAATCCCCACGTTCTTTCTTATCTGAGTGGTGACACTGTGCACATAGTGTGAGAACAGAAGAGAGAGTCCATTTCCTGGGCAAAGCTGCACTGCAGTTTCATAACAGAATTCCAGCTCCACCAGCAACCCAAGTCCTGTGCTGAAATCGTGGTGCAGCAAGGCAATGTTCTGCCTGGAGTCCTGTGACTCTGAGGATGTCAGGGGACAGTAGAGTTCTTTGTCAGGAACACACTCAATAATCCGTTTTGAGAGAGATGTCCCATTCCTTGCTGGGGAACACAGGAAGAACTCGCCACGCCCAGAGGTGCCATGGTCTAATTCTCCAGGAATTCCTCACTCTCTATTCCTATGCTCAGGTAAGCTTTTGAGAACCATCCATTCCTCAGTCCAAAGCATTTTGTGATTTTGTCCTTTATGGCAACAGCAGCCTATGCTTTGCTGAGTGCACTGAAGAGAACTGCCGTGCTGGAAGAGGGCTGTTTATCCACACACACAGGCAGCAGACACTGAAATTAGAACCCAAAGGGTTTCTTGTCAGCACGTGATGCTCAGAATACAACTCCACTGTGAGACAGGCTGTGGTTCTCCTCCAGAGGAGAAAAAAGAAGAAGAAAAAATAAAATAAAAAAAACCAACAGAAAAGACCAGAGCAGAACACTGTATTGGGCTTGAAATGGCTGAAAACAGCTAAAACTGACCAGTCCTCCCCTCTGCAAACACCAACCACGGGAGAGCGCCGAGAGGGCTGCAAGTATCCCGAGCTGTGGGGCCCTGCTCATCTGGCAGCCTTTACTCAGAAGAGGAAGTCTTTCTTCAAAAGAGGAGGGAGCCCGTTGGTTCTGCAGGAGTTCCTTTTATGTACCTGCTCTGTCATTCCCTTTCCTTCACCCCATCAGCGGGGCTGAGGTACCTGCCAGATGGAGCGGGGTGGCCTTCCCAGCAGAGCTTCCTCTCCTTTGCAGGCAGACCGGTAAGTGTCCCAGTGCCAGACCCTCACAGCGCCGTCTCGCCCATGCAGACTTTGTAAGGTGACTTTAATTTCCGGCATCTGAAAGGGACAGCATCATGTTATTTCCATCAGAGAAATCTAGAAGCACAGCAGTCTGAACAGAACCCAAATCCAACAGTCCAACCCGCACAGCAGTCTGAACAGAACCCAAATCCAACAGTCCAACCCGCTGAGGCAGCCCCAGTGAAACCCACCTTTCAGACCATCGCACCATTTCACCCAACTGGCAGATCAGAGAACAGAGCTCTAGTGTCAGCTCCTTTAAGATGACANCCAGCTCCGTGTCCCTCCTCTGCACTCGCTCCAGCCCCTCCAGATCTCTCTTGTGCTGAGGTGCCCAGAACTGGACACCAGACTCAAGGTGCGACCAGTAACAGGCAAAACCACCCTTCCAGTGCCCTCAAAACTCTGCAGAGGTTCTTCCTGCCCACTGTCATTCGGATGAATGGAGTCAGAAGGTTACACATCTCCCATACCTCTTTCTTACGTAGCAGTAGATGATAGCAAGTATCCCACTTGTCAGAACTCCCACACCGATTCCCACAGCAATGTAGCGTTCGTAAGGGTTATGTGCATATGAGTTTAGTGTTAAGTGTTCACACCTCTCTCCATTGTAACCTGCAAGGCACCTACGAGATAAATACACACCGTGCAAAAGTTATCCACAACTTCTGATGCTCTGTATTCCAGAAACATGTTGGCTTTCATCAGTTTTAAACAATTTAGAACAAGTCTAAAGGAGGATGGACTGAATCTCAGTACTTCACCAAGGCTACCAGTTGCTCCAGTTTATCTAGTTTAAAGCTAGCTCAAGTACTGCAGCGGCAGCAGCAAACGCAGCCCAAGCATACCCTCCTGGTGGAGGGCGTGGATGAAGAGCACTGTGCTCTGCTGATCCCTACTTGTTGTCTCCAAAGGCCAAAGCTGCCCAGCACAGACCCTCAAAAACAGCAAGGGTGTGACACAGTCCCCATTGGTGTGTAAGTAGTTGTGGAATAAAGGAGTTGCAGCTGGCATCTTGGGAGATCCTTCCTGCTTCACTGTGCCCATGGTGAAAATTTACTTACTCTTCTCCCACTTAACTCCAGTACCTGCTGTGATTTGAGACACCATCACAGCAGTGACCTCCCAAGCTGTGCATTTCCCTCTCCCTTCATTAGTAGCACACTAGCACAGCGCCACTGCCTGGCTGACAGTCCTGAGCTGCCACAGCACTCAGGTCTGTGCTGGACTGTAAGCCTGCACAGACCCGACTGGCACTGGAAAGCTGCACTCTGCTGAAAGTTACCCACATTACATTAGTAATATGCAGCAGACCAAGAAACAGTGCTACTGCTGTTATTTTCTGCAAAGGCTGCTCATAAGCAGAGTTCTTTACTTGCATATGGGTTTCCTCAGCTCGCTGTGGAAAGCGCAGAGCCCGTTGATACAATAGCTGTGGTGTTCCTCAAGGCAGGTCTGCATCAGCTTCAGGAGCTTTGGCTGCTCTGTGTAATCTACTGCGAGAGGGGAAAAGGTCATGTTACCTTCAGGAAAAATCCACCATCTGAATGTATTTTCACAGCTCAAGCTAACAGGTATAGCCTGCAGAGGACACTTAATACACAGATGCACTGTGGTGTCTGATGAGCAGACTCCAACACTGCTAAGCAGAGCAAGCTTCAAAGACATTCCAGTACAGCTTTAGAGAAAGCACAAACTGTATAGAGTTCACTCGCTCTTGAGAAGTGTGTATAAAAGCCACTATGGGAGATTCATCCAGGGCAGCAGCAGCATTGTCCAACCTGCAATCCAATCAGATGAACCATCCCGGGAATATCAGGGCTTTAGGACTCAATGAGAGCACCGCATTATTCTCAGGATGCTTTGCATTTCAAACTCAAATTATTAGCCAATCCCTTTTTCTCCATCACAAGAGAAACTGCTGCATTTCTAACACTGCTGCCTGCCAGCTCTGTAGCTACCAGTGAGCTCTCTGCTAATATTAGACCATGGAGAACAGAGTGTCCAATTATTATACCACCCCTTGAGTCTGGTGTCCAGTTCTGGGCACCTCAGCACAAGAGAGATCTGGAGGGGCTGGAGCGAGTGCAGAGGAGGGACACGGAGCTGGGGAAGGGCCTGGAGAATAAGGCTTATGAGGATGGATTGAGGGAGTTGGGATTGTTTAGTTTGAGGCAGAGGAGGCTGAGGGGAGACCTCATCCCTCTCTCCAACTGCTTGAAAGGGCATTGCAGAGAGGTTGGTGCTGGTCTCTTCTCCCGGGCAATGAGCGATAGAAGGAGAGGGAATGGCTGCAAGCTGCAGCAGGGTAGGGTTAGGCTGGACACGAGGAAAAAGTTTTTCCCAGAGAGAGTGGTCAGTCAGTGGAATCAGCTGCCCAGGGAGGGGGTGGAGTCCCCATCCCTGACTGTGTTTCAGAGTAGATTGGATGTGGTGTTGAGGGATCTGGTGTAGGGGAGAACTTGTAGAGTAGGGCTGGTGGTTGGACTGGACGATACCAGGGGTCTCCTCCAACCTAAATGATTCTGTGATTCTATGATTATGCTTGTCAGCACCCAAGACTTCCCAGGTGCTCTTCCTGCACAAAACTATGGCCCACAAATGCAGGAAACTATATGTAACTAGGCCAGTAAGCACGCTTCTGCTTTTGAAAGCACAGAAAGTGACTCCCTGACTCCCAACCATGGTGGGTCAAATGGGAATAAAGGAGAAGTTAAAAGTGTCCTTGGAGATCTCATGTCAGTGCTGCATACCGGCAGAAGAGCGGCTGAGCCCAGGAGTGAAGCACCCTGCTGTGCAGGAGGAGTGAAGAACCCAGCACCAGTCTGTAACGTGGGAGCAGGGGTGCAGCAAGCCAAGAGAAAGCACAAAAGCTTCAGCATCAAAGCAAGTATCTGTGTGAACTGCTCTCTCTACGCAGTTACAGGAACCACTGGTGGGGTGGGGTGTCCCAGCAATGTCTCACTGTTTCGGGGGACTGATTGCTGTAGTGATGGCTGAAGGTGATTCCATCACAGAGCGTTATGTCAGCACCGGCTTTCAGTTATGACCACAAGAAAAATAACATCATGGAGGAAGGTGACAAGGTCTGCTCAGAGTGACTGAGCAACGGGACAGCAAGCAGACACCTTCCTTTCTAAGTGCTGAATCAAGGTCTGGAGATACTACACTGATGGAACCCCCGGCATAGATGTAAGCCTATGCCAAGTCCTGTGCGGGGCAGATGCAGCCCTAGCCTTGAACCACAGTCTGCAGGGGAAGTTGGTGCTGGCTACACGAGAGCTCTGGTATCAAGCTCGGCCTCTTTTCTGTCTGGCTCCAGCAATGCTGCCGACAAGCTCCAGGGACAGGCTTGCTGGCTCTGGAGGGACAGATTTAAGGAAAAGAAGAACTTAAGAAAGGACAGATCTCAGGAAGAAAAGACAAGACTATGACAAGAGGTGGATGATCCCACTTTCTGCACAGAAGGACTGTTCGATGCTCATTGCTGGGAAAAGCATGGGGTAAACACGGCTACAGGGCTCAGTGTGCCCGAGATCCGGGATGCAGGAGACCTGCAGAAGCTCATTTTCACTTAGGCCACAGCTCTGCAGGGAAGAGTTCCAGAAAACAAGCAACGGCACAGCCACGCTCCCCCCATGCCTCTCCTCAAACACTGACACCAACTGTTTCAATCACCATTTCAGCCCAAGGGGGGCTGCGCAGTGCACGGCAAAACCGCTAAACACAAGCACTCAACAGGGCTCTTTAATCTCTGTTTTCTGCAGCCCAAAGTAGCACTCTTCTACTCTTCTTAGTTGGAGGAAGAGGAGGCTGAGGGGAGACCTCATCCCTCTCTCCAGCTGCTTGAAAGGGCATTGCAGAGAGGTTGGTGCTGGTCTCTTCTCCCGGGCAATGAGCGATAGAAGGAGAGGGAATGGCTGCAAGCTGCAGCAGGGTAGGGTTAGGCTGGACATGAGGAAAAGGGTTTTCCCAGAGAGAGTGGTCAGTCAGTGGAATCAGCTGCCCAGGGAGGGGGTGGAGTCCCCATCCCTGACTGTGTTTCAGAGTAGATTGGATGTGGTGTTGAGGGCTCTGGTGTAGGGGAGAACTTGTAGAGTGGGGCTGATGGTTGGACTTGATCATCCCAAGGGTCTCTGCCAACCTGAATGATCCTATGATTCTACTGGTCCCCGAGCACATGCCTGCTGCACGGGTTTAATACTTCACTCATCTCTGCCACACAGGGTAATAAAAAATAAAATAAATAAACAAGGAAGGTAGGAGTCTACACACCAGAGGGTGAAATCCCCAGACAACTCCTCTCACACTTCCACCAGATGGATTCAAGTGGCCAGAGCATCCTTCCTCCTTTACCCCAGCGCTGCCGAGAGGTGGCAGCCTCCCCATCTACCATGGTCTGGAAGAAAACTCCCCTGGCGCAGGTGCCGAAACCTCTTCCCGAGAGCCTGCAAGTTACTGCTCTCATTAGCAGAAACGTGAGCCTGGAGCAGAAGCCTGCCTAGAAAGCGTTTCAGATAAACACCCTGGTGACAAACAAACAATACCTTCCTCCCTCATCAGGAGCAAGAGCCTTGTCCCTCGTGCGTGGCAAGGTCAGGTCTTAAACGTCCCCACAAAAATTCTCAGTGCTTGTTATTTTGACATTGCAAAAGTACAAATTACCTCTGCAAGAGTGATGAGTCTGGCAAACAAAAAGAATGATTTTCTAACCCATCCCAGAGCATTATGTTAATTCATATCATATTATCCACCTAGATACTAAATAAGCTGTTGAATAAACACATCCATGTGCCCTTTCATGTCACATGAGGGAAGGCAAGTATGCTGTGTAAGCACTTGACAGCTGCCTACACCTGAGTCATTCAAGCAGATACACTTGGCAAGATGTGACATGAAATCAAAACTACAGGTACCTGGAAGCCTGGGCATGCCAAAACCGACAGACTGGCAACAGGAGGAGTCAGCCACTGAGCCCAGGACAGCTCAGCCCTCAAGTATGGTGTGTTGGGGAGGAAGGGGAAAGTCACAAAGGGGAGGGAGGGAAGGGGTCAGCCCCAGGTTCAGGGCCTCCCTTACCAGCTGCACAGATGCAGCAGCTCATGGCAACAAAGGGATCTCATTTTTTCCCCAGTAAAAGCAAGCCCTCCCCTCCTTCTAGTTGCCCACTTTGCTATGAAGGCTCCTTTTCAGCCCAAACAGCATCAGGAATTCTTTCTCCCTGCTGTGTCAGCTCCCAGCCAGGCAGCCTTTCCATCACCTTTCCCCCCCAGCCTAACCTTTCCTGGCTCCAGCACTGGTGACCAGTAAAGCCCATGTAATGCAACATAAGGGAACAGGGCATTGTTGTGTAAATAGGAGGCAAATGGACTGAGCAGAAGTTAATGGTTTTCAACAAACTGCACCTCAAACTGCTGGTTCCCCCAGTGACACTTACCCAGGGAACCTGGGTTATACACGTTACCATAAACTTCGCTTGCACAGGTCTGGCAGCTACAAGAACACTTCAGAGACACAGCCAGTTTCTCTGGTGACTCTGTAAGCATTTCTTAACAACCTGCTTTCTGGAAATGTTGTTTTCTAACTTTTCAGTGGCTTCCTAAAAGGTCCACCCCCTTTTAGTTACCCCTGTAAACATGTGTTTGTACATTTGTGACTTTGCTTCTGCCTTTGAGGGGAACACCCTCCCAACTAAAAGCACGGGGCTCCAGTCGACCGGCAGAGCCGCAGCCAGAGCAAAGCACACGGGACAACCGCAGACGTGGCTGTGGCCCTGTACACAAGCCTCCTGTTAGTTAAAACATGACCCACAACTCCTGCTCTCCAGAAAGAGCACACACGGGATACTTAACAGGTCACAAGGTATTTCTGCTTCCCTGCACTCCTGTCTGCACCTCTGGGAGAACCGTGTCACAGACAAATCCCCAGCTCCAGACCACAGCACCGATAAATCAACGATCAACACCATCCTGACTTCACATACATGCGTGTGTGTGTATTTGTATTTTACATACACACACATGAAACACACATACGTAATGTATGGATGGATGAGGGCAGATATAACACTACCACTATGAGAACTTAGACACACAAGAAAACCAAGAAAAGTTTGACTTGTTATGAGAAGGATAAAAAGCTTATGGACCTACTAAAAAAAAGCTTGTGAGACAACCTGTGATGACTTAAAATTAAAAGAAGATGATTTGTATGCATGTTTATGTTGTTTCTAAAGTACAAAGACATTAATAAGTATCAGAGTTAAAATCCTTTCCTCCTTTACTGACCTGCCAAAACCTCAGTTCCAGATGGCAGAGTTCTCCAAAAGCAATGACATCATTAGCACCTGAAGTAACATCAAGAATGCAGCTCGCAGGACAAACACAGCGCTCTGGTCTCAGGTGTTGGCAGGGAAATAGCTTGAGTTCACACTTCACTCAGAAAAGAAAAAGCAAGGAAAGAGTGCCAGTGCTGTGAAGAGGGCTGTGGGAGCTGCGATAGCCGAAAGCAAAACTGCAACAAAGAGAGAACCTGCTAACAGTAATGAGAGGCACCTCTTGAAGCTGTGCACAAAGATTCCCACTGAAGACAGCCAGCAACCGTGCACTAGTTAAAAGCAACAGAAATGGCCATCAGAAAGGCAGCCCATCTCTCCCAATTAGCCTTAAAATATCTTCTTCAAATTATAACTGACTCTGGGTAAATGATCCTGTAGCTGAGCCTACCCCTGGTGAGTGGCAGCTCCTCCTTCAGAGAGGTTTTTAAGACTCCATGAAAAAAGCAGCTCATCTCAAATAAAACACACAAAAGTGGCAGGAGCATTTTAGCAGCTACTAACATAATAGACTTTGTTTGGGTTTTGGTTTGTTTCTAAGGGAGAGATTAATAGAGACAAACAGAACAAAAAGAGAAATACCTTCAGCGTTGTTTTTTGTCCAATTATTCCATAAGTCTGTGCTGAGGGATGAAACAGTAACAGCTGACTCTTCACTCAGTGCCCCCATTGCTGTGTAATGCAAACAGATGCTTACTGTAACAGAAAAACTCAGTATCTCTATTCGAGGTTCATGGCATCCAGCAAACATCTACCCACTTCACGCAAAACTTCCTCTTCCCACAGCGTAATTATGATTGTGAGGAAACAAACTATGGCTTGCAAAGTTCCAAAATGCACATCCATTCTGTTCTTCACTCTACTGCCTTATGCAATTTCTGACACAGGCAGCTGGAACACACTACAGTGCTACACCTCTTTACCAGTCTGAGCAGCTTCTTTTCAGAGACTCTGAATTACACGCTGCCAGTTAAAACTTCATCCAGGTTTAAAATTGCTTTGTAAGGTCTTTGCGTGCTTTCCACCCCTGCCACCTAGTTCAGAAAGAGCCAACTCTTCTTCAACCAAAGGAGAATACCTCGGAAAGCCTCCTCCCGACCCACCTTTCAGCAAAATATAGATGAGCATTCCAAATGCCATGGCAAGCAGCAGCTTTGACACCTCCTCAGCTCCTCTTTCCAGACGGCTCACTCGCTCTGCTTATCCGTGCTCCTGTGTTTTCTCTTGCACTTATATGCCACGAAGCGTCATCTACCGCTCTCACCAATCAAAAAAAGGTGCATCTGGCAACAACCTCACCCCCCGGGGCAACCACACATTTATTTAGGAAACTGCTATTATCTAGCAATGGGAGCAGGTTTTCTTTTGAAACCCTGGTTTCCTATTACCTGTGGGCATAATTGTGCATGCAAAGATACAGTTTTGAAGAGAGACCTGGAAACTGGCAGAGCAGATCAATGAAATACAGCAAAGCAGAGGTGAAATAGAAAGTGATGTGTGGTGAAAAACATGGTCTTTCTTTCCCTGAGCAGCGTAGGTCTTGTGTTAATTCCAGGAGAACAGCCAGCATTCAGGAGTTCAGGGCCCAGGCACCAGCAGCTCCTGCTTTGCTCGTGTCCCTTCCTTGGTCCTCCCTGTACCTCAGCTCCCCACCATCCAGAAGAGGAACTGCGAGAAGTGCTGGTGCTGAGCTTAGGAGGTGATCAGACACAAAGATAATGGACGATGTTCTCCATCAGTGGCTGCCAGCAAGAGCCCTTTGATGACAGGCTCTGGTGAGCCAGAGGGCCATGCTAATCGCTTTCCACCCAGCCTTCCCATGCACAGCTCCCTGCAGCGAGGCAGGCACTGGCCCTGTGTTGGCTGGAGCTACGTGTGGTTCTGTGGGGCAGAAATCAAGGGCTGGCAAAGCACAGGCACCAAGAACACACTGAAAGAGCAGGTAAGTGATGGCTTCATTAGTCCCACCACTGCACTGCCATAAAAGCCCATCGCTACCTTCTCAAGGAAGTGGGTGTCCATGAGAACAACACAGTGTTTGTAGGTCTCTGAAAAATACCTGTCACCCACATTTCTTAAACCACCCTCCACAGCCCCAGACAACATCCAAACTCCTTGGTCAGTGGCAGCTTGGAACAAGTAGGGCTGGTCTCTCGGAATGGTACTCATGCAGCCAGACCCATGAGAGCAGACCATCAGAAAGGCCCAGGTCAGTAACCTGCACACACGTTAACAACCTGGCTCCCACCGAGGGAGAGCTACACGTTTCACCCCAGCGATCACTTCTGCTTTCTCAACTGTGAGCTCCAAGCAACAAAAACATTTCACAATTTTTCAGTTTTAAAGCTAAAACTCTTCCGATAAATGCTCTAATAACTCCAGTCAGCTGAAGTTCTCCCTCTGCAGTGTGCTCTCCCCAGTGACCTACAGGATAAAATCTAACCACTTCACATGTTACGGAAAAAACACAAGCTCGTTATGCCCATTTTAATTACGGACTGCATTCCAGGAGGCTTTTCCCTACCTTTGCTATCCAGAATTGCTGCATGCCTACACACTGACCCAGTGCAGCTTGCGCACTCCCCGGATCCACAGGAGTGTTTGTGCCTACCTGGATAACCTCTGCCATCAGTCTCCAGCAGGGCTAAGGCTCATCAGCCTTGCTTTCAACACACGTCTACACAATAGGAGCTTAATCCGGCTTGAATCCGAGCTGTGGCTTCACCATTAGGCAACGCACTGGGTGCGGCAGGCCTGGGAGAAGGCTTCAGCGGGTATGGCCGCGCGTGCTGGGATTGGACCTGACCGGGTCTGGCACACAAGCCTGCTTTTGGGGTTGGTAACAGGCCCTTCCCCTTCTGGATGCTCCTTGTAGATGTTCTCCCAGCAGGAGAAGGCTCTCACCGACGTGTCTGGCAGCTCTGGAAACAGCAGGGGATGGAGGGAAGCCTCCGTCTCGCTGGCTTTTGTGTAACGCTAACCCATGCGCCGCAGGTGCACAAGAAACTGCTTGCAGGACAGGAAAGAAGCAGAATCACTCGATGATGTAAGCAAAGAGCCATCAATTATTATTCTGCCAGAAACCCCACAGGTCTGATTTGAGTTAAATCAAAGCAAAGGACCACCGACCTGGAACGGCAATATAAACACAACAGTCATGACCGAACAGGCGAGAGACCTCCATCCGCCCCACTCTTCACACACACACACAAGAGAAAACATGCAACCACCCCCCAAACTGTATTAAAAAAGTTTCACCACGACCAACATAACAGTGAACAAGTTTTATTCCATCTTAGTCAATGAGGGTTGACCAGACCAAGCACCATCTCCACAGGCACCATCCTCCTGACACTGACTGCTGACACTTGGAGAAGCCAGTGTCTGCACCACTGGCACTGTGTGTTCACCATCCTTCTGACCACCTCTCCTGCAAGCCCTGCAACACACACACCTTCCAGAAAGTCCATCAGAAGAACCATCAGCTCCATCTTGGATCTTTTATTATGGTAAGCACATTTTTTTGTTTGATGGCAATAGCATTCGGCCAGGGGTTTTTGCTACTTGAAAGGGGAAGGAAAAAGACCGAAGGCTCTTGATGAAAATAAACAAAAGTTATTCCAACTGAGATAAAAAGATGAAGGTAAAAGTCCAAACTGGATTGCCCTGCCCTCAGTGGGAACTGGGGTAGGCTCTTCGTGCCAGTACTGCCGACACTCGGTACCACTGCTCCGCTCCAACGCTGACATCGCATGAGACTATTTTATGTACATCTTTGTAAGTAAAAGTTCTGGGAAAAGAATCAGACTGACCTTATCCCACACAGTCCTCTCCAAGCAGCAACACCTTGTAGCCAAGGACTGACAGGGCTGACCCTGGCATCACTGAACAAAGCCAACCCTTCATGCAGTTTCAGAAAACAAAGAGAATAACTACGTCGCTTAAAATTCCAACACAGGTAACAGCTTTACCTAATTCAACCTCATTCCAGTCCAACCCAGCCCAGCCACCTCTCCAGGTTTTTGGTGTGATGGGGCTATCATGCACCAAAACATTTTGTCAAAGAAATCCAGACACAGAAAGCAAAGAATTCTGGCCTCAGTTCTAGCCACTTTTTCGTGCCTGTACCTCTGGCATGTGTTTAAGGTCCGAATTTCACCAGTGTTCAACAACACGTGACTATTTTAAACCACGTACTGACCATCCACCCTCATGTCTGTGTTACTGCCTGGCAGCTGAAACACACGTTTCTGTCTCTCCCTCCTTTCAGATTCACCATCTTTGCCACTCTCAGTGTTTGAGAAAACATAAATCTGAGATTTCAGACTACACCCAGAGTGGTTCATGACCTCAGAACCCAAACCACATCTAGCTTCTGGAAACTAATTTTTCATACCCTCTGAAAGATGTGCTTAAAAAGATCTCGGTACCTGCACCCCATGCCCAGATACACAGGTATTTGTTATTCATGCTTCACTCTTCATTGTCACACGTCATTCACCACCCCCCCCTCCTCCAGCTCAGTTTTGCTCACAGTAAGTCAGTAGGAGGTAACACAACGTATTTGAACACTTTGCAAACGCATCAGGTTTAGCATACCAGACATGAAAAAATAAATACAATGTAGAAATAAATATCTTTGTAGTAAAAAATAAATGTTTTGTGTATCAATAAATAGAAGTAGGATTCTTCTTCCAAGGCAGCCCGCTTGCTCTAGTAAATGAGCTTTTTAGCAACTCTGAGCGTGTTCTTCAGAAGCATCGCAACAGTCATAGGTCCTACCCCTCCTGGCACTGGAGTGATAAAGCCAGCCTTCTTCTTCACTTCTAAAAGAAAAGAGAAAAGGGTATTGACTATGAATGTTTCCAATAATGGGTTTTTTCCCTTCAGTTGCCCACATACACCCAACTGGAAAGGAGCATAAAGGGCTACGACAGGGCAAGCACTGGAGAACGTGAGGAAAGTTAAGGCAGAAGTTGTGTTACAGCTAGGGCAGGGACAGGACACAGTCAGGACCGGGGCAGCAAGGTCGTTGTCTTCATCTGAACATTATTACCCAGGGGCTGGGTTCTCCAACCTGTTTGAGCTGATCTACCTGCAGCAGGCTGCCCTGTCCTCACGGGAGCAAGAGGCATGCACGGGCCCTGTGGTCAGACAGATACTGCACCTTCGGTACCCAGGGGAGCTATGGAAGCGGGGATCTCAGTCTGCAGGTGAAGAGATGCCCCCCTTAAACTGTGTGTGCTCCTGAGGAGCAGAAGCCTGCTGGAACCATCCAATAGACACCAGCAGAAGTTAAGTCACCCACCATTCAGCCTCCTTCCCCCAGCTCTGGCTTGCAGCTTCCAACAAAGCTATTCTACAACCAGAAAGGGGAACTTCCGAAAACTGCAGAGGGAGAAAGTACAGTTTCCTGGCAAATTAATTTTTCTGCTTTACAAGAGAGACAAAGAACAAACCCAAGAGTTGTCTTCAAGGTAAACCAGATTGTGGCAAAACTCCCACTGCAACTTCAGCCATAGACACTCAGCTCCTCCAGAGAAGACTTTTCTTCCCCTCAATCCAGTGGTAGTACTAGGGTGCCTATACTGAACTAGGATTCGAAGGCACAGACCTTCCTGAAGTCTCAATCAGAAAGGAAACTCCTGCAGCTGAATCAGCTCCGCATCAGACCAGTACACGGGGCCAGTACACACCTTGAATGCTTGTGTGAAGAGGTAAAAACTTGATGTTTTTTTAACATTTACCACCTGTCAAGTTAACCTCTTTGTAGAAGCAATTAATATAACGTAGCAATAAACCCTGACTTGATATTCTTATCTCCTGTTGCAAAATGCAAACAACTGGAATTGCAGGTTACTTGCAAGGGAATTACATGCAACCAGCTGGGAACTCGTTGCATGACAAGCTGTAATGAGCAGTTATGTGCTAATAATGGTGAGTCCAAACGGCACATTACTAACCCGATTGCTACAGAGGGCTTTTTTCTCAAGTGCCACCGTGAGAGGTTCTCTCATTTGTTAGTTTTGGGGTTTTCTTTTTTCCTTGCTTAGAAATAATTTCTTGGAAACTCCCCCCCACACTTTTAAAAGCACAGTTTTTATAAAGGCAGACACACAGGAGAACTCTGACACGAGCACATGCATTTCCACTGAAGTCACTCCAGAGCAGAATCTATCCCTGGCTCTGAGATCAATGGATGGAAAACCACGTGCCTTGATTTTGGAACAAAACAGGTAAATGCACTTAATGCAGAGACAAGTTATCTGGAGCGTATGTGGCGCTTTACTGTTGAGAATAACGAGGTCTCACAAAAAGAAATATCAAAAGCAAGTTTGAAAAGTGGCACATTGGGTTTTTTTTGGACAGAATATTTGTTAGAATTTAAGGGGGGGGAGGTAAAGGAAATAAAAACCCCACTGTCCAAACTCCCCAAGGCTGGGCTTAACCAGAGCCTCCCCAAGGGTTGACAGGGAACAGCCCACTGAACTGGAGAAGAGAAGAGCAAGTCTCACCGAGGACAGAGGGCAGTTACAACTGGGAGGGTTTGAATCACTCAGCTGACTGGTACCACCAGATGCCCTTAAAATGTTTACAAAGGTGGACAAATTGCAACACCTTTTTTTACATGTAAATTGTAACAAATGCATTAAGATCTCACATGACAGTTATTCTCCATTTTCTCAAGTGCAAATAATTTGTCTTTGGAATAGTTACACTATTTTGAACTAGCATTGAAGATTGATGTTTATGGTTAATACAGTACCTACACATTTCCGAGATTCATGTCATAATTATTGAAATGTACCCACATCTGAAGTAAAGGGTAATTAACACAGAAAATATTTTAGGCATTCAAGACTGAAATAAGTTTGTTTCTGAGGCAATGCTACATACCTTTCTGTGGTATTATTCAAACTACTCCTATCTTACTTACAAAGAGGGACAACCCACAGCCGGACCATGCCTTGCCTACAGAAAGCCTTCTCATGAATACCATGCACAGCATTCATCGCCTCCAGTGCCAGGAACCCTACTCAGCAGCAAGCACACAGCACACTGCTGTCACAAGCTGTTGGGGAATTCCTCTGCCCATACTCTATCATTAATTATGGAAATCCCTGGGGGTCAGCCTGGCAGAAGATGTAGTTTGTGATCAGTTAGCATAAAACCACCCAGACAGCTTATTCACAAAAGCTCATCCAGCCTTCTCAACGCACAGCAGGTGCCTGTGTTGGGGAAACTGCCATCTGGTGAGTTCTCAGCTGTGAGAGTAAATACAGATGCAGGGAAGGCAATTTTCCAAGGTGAATACCAGTGACCAAAGGGGGAAAAGTAACCTGGCCCTCCAAAATGTACCTAGATTTTCCTTTCCTCCTGCAGCCTCGTAGGCCAATGCCCAAATCTAAAGCGGCACCTCAGTGTGACCTCTCTCACGGCAGCAAGTAAGGTGCTGTGCTGTTGGTTCCCCCAGAAGGCCTTGTTTCTGCTCCTCAGCAAGAGCACAGCTTTGTCCCTCGCTGTAACTCTGCTTTCTCAAGAGGCATGCTCTTCTCTCGGGCATCTCTCGGCCCATCTGGTACATGCTGGTATACAAATTAGGTGTCTATGGGGGAGGAGCTGCTCTTTTGCAGTTTCTGTAGAACCTTAAAATCCTCCTTTGATTCTTCAGAAGAAATGAAATGTAGATTGTTTCCTTGAAAAACAGGACCCACTGCTTTGGAAACAGCCCTTCATTCCTAGGTTCCTTTAAAGCTAAGGACATCAGACACCTAATAGGGTTAATCACACGAACCGCGGGCAAGTCTCAACCTGAAGGCAATTCTGGGTCTTGTGCATCTGCATTAAGTGATGCAGAGTAACTCCTGCCTAAGCACTGTTTCCCCACAGCTTTATTAGTGGCTGTAAAGCTGCTCGTCTCCCTGCATCCCTGCATCCCTGCGGATCACGTGCTCGGCAATCACAGCAGATATCCCTCATTCTGCTCTACAAATTCCAGAGTTCCTCCCTCTATGCACTACGGGATTCCAACCAGCAAGCTTCTGCACTGTTCCTTCTTTTTTAAATTATCCCTGTGTCTCTTGCTGCAGCTATTTTAACAGCAATAATCAGGGAACGAAGGAATTACAGCCTAGTACTGTAATTTTTATAGTGGATACATCTTTCCTCCTCCAGTACCCCTAAAAGCCAAGCAACAGAGGCATCTGGGGCAGAACTATCCAGTGTGCAATCATGCACAACAGCTTCTTTGCAGGCAGCTAATCAGCGCAGACAGGAGGATGGGCTGTAGCCTTGGGATAACGAGCAGTGGCAGCCGAAATTCAAGTTATCAAAGATTACTTAGACCCCCTGCACGACATACTCCTCTGTAGAGGAGGCCCTAGGCTTGGCCATCCAGCAGCTTAATGCCACCAGTAAGGAATCAGTCCATCTGGCCTCCTGGTGGTCACAGATTTTTGCCCAGCAGCAATATGGTGTCAAATTTACTCAGACTGGACTTTTATTAATTGCAAAACAAATGCCAGGTCTTCAAAATCAGCTGAGAAATTACCTCTCTGAAGCTATGGTAAAAGCAGCAGGAACATCCACATCCTAGTTTCACAAGCACTGTTTGGAAAAGCTGCACAGAGAGGTAATTGGGATAAGACTCAACCATCCCAAGAGGAGCCTACAGCCTGGAAGGTACCACAAGGAATGCAAAGCATCAGCCAACAACCGTCAGAAGCAACTGCTTCTTTTTAACTACTAAAGAGTAGTTAAAACAGACTATTTCATTAAGAAACTGGATTCAAAGATTATCTTTTAAACGACATGAACAAATTTCAAGAACCTTGTCATCTTGCTGGATTACTCTGCAGTCATTAGTCCTGCAGCTGATGGGGACAGGATACACTACCCTGTACAACTGGCACACTTGGTCTCTCCAGAAGCCATGCCTCAACCTGGGCCATTCTCCACCCTGACAGTATTCAGCAGACCGTTTCCTTGTTTCCCTGCATTCACGGTGTACAAACACCCTTCACCCAAAGGAAATGCATACTACAGGCCCATCACCCTTCCGTTCACAACCACATCACCACATCCACCACTTGCTGAGGGAGCCTTTTCCACTATTCAGTACTGGGAACCCCCTTCCCTGCTTCTGGTGGCACCCATGTTCCAGACTCTCTTTTACGTTGCTGAGACCGTGCAAGACAGGAGGGGGAGAGCAGTTCTCATTTATATGCCTCTGCTGATACAGCCACTGTATCACTTATGAAAATCCTACATAAAGGATTTACTTTCTGTCCAACAGAAAGGCTCAGGCATCCAATAAAGACCCAGCATTACCATCTGCATGTCAAAGACACGGGCAGAACCATTCAAGGTCTCTACACTTGGGTTTCACGGGCATTTCCAGCTCCAGTTTCAAAGGTTAGCTACTACATTGGCATGTTACTACCCTGCTCTACCAGTCACTCCTGGAAATGGTGCTCCACCCAAAAAAGCTGTTCCAGTTAAATGCTCTTTGTAAGTTGTTGCTTTGCTTCATGTTCCTGGGTCCTTGTAGCCCTCCTCCTCCCTTAGCATTACTGCTGTAGCAACAAAAGCCCTATAAAAGAGGGCCAAGTACACCCACACACGCATGGCCCTGTTCATAGAAACAGGTCTCCCTTTCTGTGACTGAAACTTGCTGCCCAAAAGCAGCTAAAGTGGCACTGGCAATAATCTAAGGATGCCACTGCTTCTCCTGCTCCCTCTCACTTCACCCTCCCTCTCACGGCTCCCAGAAGCTACGAAAGGGCCTCTCCCTGGACCACACATTTTGACAAATTCTTAACATAAACAGGGTTATCTTGTGCTGGTTACATACATGTGGAGATATGCACAGGCACTTTAAGATGTCCTAGCAAGATCAGGTTGGGTACCTCAGCGCTTCACAGCTGACCTCCTCCCACTGTGTTTGCCTCCCCTCCTTTTAGATGCCTTGGAACTGCTCAGTAAACCATTCCAGACACAAAACAACGGTGAATTCTGTTTTTGATGTGAACCCACTTTTGGGTGTTAAAATAAAGAAGATGTATGGGGATGGGGGAAATCACAAACACTGGTTAATGACCTTCTATGGCACAGCCTGGGACTTTTGCCCAAAATAAAGGGTGAAGCCTAACCAGGCCCAGAGGAACCCCGACGCCATCACTACCAGGCCAGCCATTACAGCAGCTCGAAGGGCGATACGCACAAGTCTCGTGCTATTCAATTCTTGTAAGCAAACAATCTTGTTGTTCCTCCTCATCTACTGAGTTTGAAGGACAGCCAAAGCGTGTCCCCTGGCTTGAGAGCGAGTACACAGGCTGTGCTGGTGCTCAGCCCCCGGCCGGCTGCGGAACGCGGTTAAGAGCAAGATCCGTGTCTGCAGAGGACTGGCCACCACTGCTGCCTGCAGCACAAGGGGACGGGCTCTGTTCTGAGGGAGTGCTTTTAGAGCAGACTTAACACCTCATTTTTTGAGCAGCTATCAAATTCTCTCGGCCTGTGGCAGGAACTTTTCCCCCCAGGCATTTCCGACATTGAATTCAACAACGAACAACATTCAAAACATTTTGAAATTACATCCTTTTGTTGTTCAAAAGATAAAAATAAACTTTAGTGTCTAACCTACCCCCTAGAGATTAGAATGTGGCATCCAAGTAGTGCTCGGATATGACAACTGAATCAAAACAGTTTCCACCCATCTAATAAACTGCATTTTCAGTCAGATGTCCTGTGAAGTAAAGCCATTCCCATCTATTTCTTATCAAATTTAACCTCTGAGTGCCCAGTTAAATCTCTGCTCTCCCCATGGTCATGATTTTCTACTTAAAGAAGTGGATGACGAGACAACAGATATTGGTGGGCTGCATGATGTTCAAGGGGTGCTGCATGTCACACCGGCCTGTTGTGTTCCTAGCCTTAACCTGCACAAAATCACCTTCCCTTCAGCTTAAATAGGAATTCAGTGAAGCGATCAAAGGGAGGAAAAGGATAAAATTCTTTGCTACCTGAAATACACCAGCTCGTTCCATTTCTTGACTGCCAAATCCAGTGCTGTGAAGCATGATTTACTGTTCAGTATTTAGAACTGTATACGCTGGGATGGGGCTTTTTGTTGTT
Source organism: Jacana jacana (assembly GCA_013400555.1). NCBI lineage: Eukaryota > Metazoa > Chordata > Aves > Charadriiformes > Jacanidae > Jacana > Jacana jacana. Next base: position 541,391 of record VZTM01017380.1, on the reverse strand, counting down.
AGAGATTTAGTGAAACTTTCACCGATACCAATGAACCAACAACAATTTCCCTTTGGCAATGTACAGTGAAATGCTACTTGCAACTGTAGTGGCATAATCCCAGTTGAAGTTCCTCCCTCTTTTTTTGGATCTTCCCTCCCCCCAGGAAAAATCCTGAGAACAACCCACAGCAGACATGACGAGACATATACAGCGCATTGCTGAAACTCTGAATCACAGCCTTGCCATTGAATCGACACCTAAATCACATTCAGAAGGCCTGGTGTTTGGAACAAACAAACAAACAAACAAAAAGCATGCAATTTCATGTTTCTCAAAGTTAGAGCTTTTTTCCCTCTCATGGCTGCTAAAGCAAACAAACAAAAAAAATCCTGAAAACTCCCTGTACTCTGGTTTGGGTGTGAAAACAGGCAATACAAAGCTTTTCCGTGTGACAGTATAAGAAGGAGACCAAAGCAAACAACTGGAGTTGCACTCAAGGTATTTTTCTACTGTACCTGTACAGTTACACACTCCCAAGGCCTGCCCACGGAGCGCCTGGCTCTACACTCGTGCTGGCAATTTCACTGCCTTTAGCAGACAGGTATCGTGTAGGGTAAGTGAAAGAAGCAGGAACTGAGGGAGTGATGCAATTACAAACACATGCAGCTGGCTGGAAACATTTGGAATACAATTAAGCTTTGAGACATTATGCCAGCCAAGATGCTAATAACTGTGAAAAAAACGGGTGGGTGATTTTCATACTTATCAAAATAAGGAACTGTTGAGAACCATTAATAATGTGGGGAAATGCTGTCTAAGCTTCCCACACTCAACTCTGCCAATAAGCTTTAATTTTCAACTGCAACCAGCCTGCTATTCCAGTCTGAAGCTCCTCCAGAGCAGAGGTATTTAATCAAGTTACATTGTGAACTTGCTCTGCAACACATTAAACATAAAAAGATCAATATGTAACACACATTTTTATCTGTTGGGCCTGCCTGGACCCAGATTTTCAACAGCTTAAGACAAACCCAGGTTAAACCTCAGCATAAAGGATACTTCTAAAGCAGAATGAGGATTTTCACATACAAGTGCATAGTGAGAGTGTAAAAGGAGGCTTGAGAAGGTGTGGTATAATAGTGTTGCTAGGAACAGTGGGAGACCCTATACTCATTGCTTCCTCTTGAAACACTTCACAGACTCACACAGGATTAAATAAACGTGGGGACAAGCATCTTCTGCCACCTCTTTGCTGTAACAACTCATCTGCATCTCTTAGAGGCTGTTGGGATGTGTAATTGGAAGTAAGGCTTCCTCTCTGAACTAACATAGCATTTCTTAAGAGCAGATATATAAACATAACAATTCTTTTCTCATTTAAGTAAATAAACCAGAAAAAATTCCTGAAGCATGCTCATTTGAGACACTGGCTATAAATTCCAAGCCTTTGTACTGAATGAATTCTGCAAACTTCATAAATCCATCCAACAGGTTTGCATAAAGAGTGTTTCACTGACCTTCAAAGTCCACATCCCCAACTAGTTTGGTCTTTCCTGTCAGAGGATCGTGGATATGGTTGATGCCTACGTCAATGACAGCTGCACCTTCTTTTACCATATCAGCCGTGATCAACTTTGGGATACCTGGAATCATCAAGATAGACGTGACTAACACGGCCAGGTCATCTCAGGACATTGGTTTCAAATTATCTCGAGGGGTGTGCATGCACAGGTAGGTAAGCATGCACAAAAACGCTGCTTTCACTTGAATTTTTCTTGATACATCCCACTCAAAACGGTTATTTCTCAGTTTTCCAGTATCCGTAACTATAAGAAGAAAAGGTGATATTTGTTCATTTTGACTAAATGCTCTTAGCTGGACCTGTGACCTCAGGGCAGGCTGTACTTGCTGCTTTGGGGCAGTAAGTCCTTTTCATATCACTTCCAGAGGCTGGATGATAAAGATGCTCTGTGAGCCACAGGAAACCCTTCCTATCTCGATTTCTCCAATGCTTTACTGGCTACTGCATGACTTGTCAAGCAGTCACTTAAATAAGGAACATGAACTACATGAAATACCACTTGCTACAAAATACCAATAACAACAACAACCTATGCTAGCACAGTAAGAGAATCTGATTTATCCTGCCTTCTTGTTTCAGATTCCTGGCATTTACAAGCAATAGAGAGACAACAAGAAAGAATAAAATGGCCAGCTGGGATTTAGCCACAATGAACAGCACCAGCTCCAACTGTAGAAGAGAAGCAACTGCCTTGCACGTAAAACTTTCTCCACCTCATCTTCTCATGAGCAAGAAAAACAGAGCAGATAGAAATCCAGCTGGGTAACTGTACCCAGGTAAGAGCCCCCCCTGGTACTTTATGATAACAAAAGCGTGAGCAGAGGGAGCACCACAAGGGCCAGGTGTTTGCTGACAATGTCAATGTTGCGATCGTAGAGATGACTTATTATCTACTGGTGGCATAAGGCTCAGGTGATANTGGATTGAGGGAGTTGGGATTGTTTAGTTGGAGGCAGAGGAGGCTGAGGGGAGACCTCATCCCTCTCTCCAACTGCTTGAAAGGGCATTGCAGAGAGGTTGGTGCTGGTCTCTTCTCCCGGGCAATGAGCGATAGAAGGAGAGGGAATGGCTGCAAGCTGCAGCAGGGGAGGGTTAGGCTGGCCATGAGGAAAAAGTTTTTCCCAGAGAGAGTGGTCAGTCAGTGGAATCAGCTGCCCAGGGAGGGGGTGGAGTCCCCATCCCTGACTGTGTTTCAGAGCAGATTGGATGTGGTGTTGAGGGATCTGGTGTAGGGGAGAACTTGTAGAGTAGGGCTGAGTTTTTTGCTATGAAGCCCCAGCTAAAACCGTGCTGTGACAAGCCATCTCAGCTCTGTCACAGACACCATGTAAAACATCTGGACATACATCACAAAGATGTTCAACACTCAGGATCAAGAAAACCCACAAGGCCACTTCAGGTTCCAGACTAAGAGCTGAGTCAATGGCTCTGTGTTTCCAGCCAGCAGAGCTGAGCTATCTATACACTTAGCAAGAGACACCAAAACAGTTATTTAGGTATTGAAACAACTGAAGCACAAAAATAAGAACTGAATTACATGCAAAATCTGACCTGGGTCGCACTGAAGGGAAGGGGGGCAAACCACCATTTTCTAAGGCAGCAGTCCTGGACAGTTAAAGTCTTCTGTTTTGTAAAGATCACTGCTGCATGGGATTTCAAACCACGGGTAGCACCACACATTCATTGCGAGGAGCTCAGTCTCACCCAGCTTCCCCACTGTGCTGAAGCCAGAGGTAAGACTTCTATGGCATGACAACAGAATCACAGAGTTCAGCTCCTCTCTGGGCACAGAAAAGACCTCCCTTTCAGGAAGAGCAGCTGAGTAGGATCCTGCTTTGCAGAAAGCGGTTTTAATTACAGGAAAAGGCCATCTTAGAACAAACATGCTAGTGCTGCTTCACAAACAGCATTGTGTGTGACCAGAGATCTGAAAGTTTGGGCCTGGACAGTCACAACAAACCAAGCATCTCCTGGAATAATAAGGCAACGCAGTATCTGAGACCAAGTGTGTGCCAAGAACATCAAGTCCTTACACATCTGCATTAGCCTATCATACCTTAATTGCAACAGTGGCAACCTCTTCTCTGTATTCACTTTAAATGACTTCCTAAATTTCTTTCCTACTGTGCAATCTGCAACTTTGAGTGATGGGAAATTCCAACTTCAGAATTACATTGTGCCTTTCTTCTTGAGCAATTCCCTCAGCTCTACATCCTGTGAGCAACGCTCATCCTTGTAAAAGAGTATCTCCAAAGGTCCCTCCCCACCAAAGCAGCTTTTTCTCAGGTGGAAAGAAGGAAAAGAAAAACAAAACAAAAAAAAAAGGCAAAGAAAGCAAATCCCTATGGTTTGAGACTGTAGTTTTATTGGTATTCAAGGGCTTTGGCTTCATCTGAAGTGCTGGATCAAGGCCAGGTAATCGTTTAGATACAGGCAGTACAAGAACCTTCTTTGCTCTCCACTTCTCACTCCCCCAGAGCACACAAGCTGGAAACTCTGCTTCTAATGTTGAGCAAGCCAAGACCTCAAATTCTTCCCTGTGCCATTTGATAACATCTGGCTACGTCTACTGCATCGCACCCTTATGCAACCAGCTGCAAGCTGCCTGGTAATTGGATAATGCCTCAGCCTTATGGGGGTAAGTGATCTGTGTGCGATAGGAATGGAATCACATTAACGGAAGCTGCGCAGTTACACCCTTTGTAAAATGGTTTGATAATAGGCCAAATCCTTAATAGCAACAAATAAACTAACCCCCAAACCAAATGAGCAGATCTATTTACTTAAGCCTACTTTACATACCGAGCAGGAAGAGATAAGCATTAGAGCAGCTATTCCTAAAATGCACTGAGTGAAGAATGTGGGAAAATCTTTCATCAGTAATTTTTGTAGAAAATGATGAATCACGATTTAAACAAGAGAGAAACAAAGCCCTACCTAATCCTAGCTTAGGTACAAGGACTGTAAAAGAGCCAACTCCCCAGAAAGCTAACCAGCCACTACCTGAACAAAAGGGTCTGACAAATCAGCAGTTCCTCTACAAGAGGACTACCCGTCATGCCACGAGGGGCAGCACAAGGAGTCCCAGAAGAATTTCACCTGGCACTTGGCACCCCTATTCCTTCTCCTTTTTAGCCCTCTCCAAACCTAGCAAGCAGATGAGTCTTCTCTCTCCAGGCAGACTGGAAAGCCGAGACAGCAGAAGCCTCCCTCACCGCCCTGGGAGTACTGTGGCCATATGTGCAGCACACCTAAAGCTGCCTTTATGCTTCTACTACAGGTCTGGGCCAGTGGCAGAAAGAACAGGCTCAGTGGGATGCCCATATAGGCAGGATAGCAGACAAAGTAAGGAAAGACTACGATGGGGTGAAGTGTTGCGGGTGCTTCGGAGAAAATCCTATGCTTTGGCTAGGAATGCAAAAGCTTTGGGGTATGGAAAGAGTTTAGGAAGCTCCACCTGGAAGCAGAGACAAAGATTTTAAGGAGGGGTAGGCTGGACAAGAGCATCATTGTTGGAACTTATGATGCAAGGAGCTGGGAGGGGATGAGAGCGAAGGAATAAGCTGTATGGATAGTTACAATCAAAGCGAGCAGGAAAACCGGAGTCCCAAGGCTCCGGATCAAATGATTTGAATTATTACAAAAGCCATGAATGGAAGTGAACAGGAGACTCCTCAGAGACAGGGTACTGCATCAGAACGAACAGACTCACTGCAACCAGCCCCAAAACTGGGAGTCAGCACACAGATGCTCTTCTAGAGGCAGTACACAGCACACAGATGCTCTTCTAGAGGCAGTACACAGCACACAGATGCTCTTCTAGAAGCAGTACACAGCACACAGATGCTCTTCTAGAAGCAGTACACAGCAAGAGGAGAAGGAGAACAGGGATCTTGCTCCTACCTGAAGGAACACAAAAACCTGTTTCCCACTTACACATCTTATGACAGCAACTAGAACTACCTGGCAGGGGAGAAGTTAACTTTTTTGCCTCACCCACTGAAGAGGTGGCACGTTTCTGGGGACTCTGTGATCCTAAAGGTACCACGTGCACGGTTCTCGAGTAACAAGGGGAGCCTTGGAGGGATTCTACCTTTCTGAAGTGTAGTCTTGCTCAGAGCACCCACTGGGGCAGGGCTGCACACTGTTTGCACAATCTAGCTCTGGGTTTTTGCATCATTCCAAGTGCATGTCATCTTGTGTAATGAGTGTTGTATCACACTCCTGTTACAAATGACACAGGGAAAATACTGTGAAGAGCAAACACATCTGAATTGCTACTGCACTGTTTAACTATGAGCACAACTGGTGACAAGCTGTGTTTAGAATAAAAATCGGAAGTGATGATTAAATTGAAAGCAGTGAATTTGGTGAAAAGTTACTATTTCACTTCCAATTAGTGCACATTTTATTATTTTTCATTCACAGTGCATGGATTCTGGTCAGGCCCACAGTTGAGTAACCACGTGTGGGACAACTGAGCTGTTTCTTGCTGCTGACCTGGCATGAGAAAGAGATAGTTAAGGCAGTTAAGCCCTGAAGCAAAGGACATCTCACTTCAAGAGGAAGTGCTGAGCTTTAGACCGGTACCTATCTGTCTCTGTCTAGAAAACAGGTAAGCAAGGCTGCTTTTGAGGATGGGGGAGTAAGGGAGCAGGAAAAAAAGACACAACTCTCTACTCCAAAATGATATGAAAGGAGATCCTGAGCTGTCAGAGGATTTATCCAAGAATTTTACCAAGTTTTTTAGTAAGCTGGGTTCTTTGGTTGTGTTTTTTAAAATTATTTTATATTAATATTTCTAATACCCCAAAACAAAACCCAGAGGTTGCTCAGAAGCAGCATTCTGCTTATCTCTGCTCTAGGCTAGTCAAACTGCAAGTACTTCACTCTGCATTGCTTTAAGAACACACACACTGATCTTTCAATATCCTTCCTCTATGGCAAGTACCATTCTCTTCCTCTTTACTTGAAAATGATGAAAGAAAAAAAATAAACTAGAAACTCAGCCATTAATGGCATATGTTATCAAAACTACTAGTTAATTTGGCAAGGTTGCCCTTAATTCTAACAGAAAGAGAATGATACCATTGTTGTATGAATGCAGCCTCCAGCGGGTTTACAGAAACCATGGTCAAAATTTAAATGACTCACGATTTTTGCACTGCAGAGAGAATGTTTTAATTTACATAATTATACCTGTATAAACTATACACTGACTGGTTCCCAATCTCGAGTTCACTCTAAAGTCTCCCTAAGGGAAAGGTGTCACATGTGACGAGAAACAGTTTATGAGTCTGCAAATGTGAAGGGCAAGAACAAAGAGCCAAATCACTTGCCCTTCTTACAACAAGAAATCCTACTGTCTGCAGCACCCTCAGCAAGCACGAGCACCGATTATTGGGTGAAACATGAAATAGCTAGTAGGACCACCAACACAGAGAAAAAAGCTTACTTTTTAAGTGACTGGAGTATTAACCACGACTAGTATTACCTGCAGCTACTATTACAATGTCAGCGAGCTGCGTGTGGATCTTGAGCTGCTCTTTTGGTGTGTATCTGTGAGTAATGGTCACTGTGGCATCACCTGAAATGAGATTATCAATTAATTGTCACATATAAAATGCTCGTATAGCGTTTACTTTGAGGTGCACAAGATTTACTTTGGTACATTAACAGTAGTACAGATCATGAGCAGCTTTGTTTCATGATACATCCTTCACTTCAGCATAGGCAGAACACTCGCAGCACCTGCTGTTCACACACATGAAAAAAAGCTTACTCTTAGAAATTCTCCCAGTACAAGTTCATTTATACACCGTGGACTAACTTAGTCTGAATCAGCTTCATTCTGTTCAGTGGAATTACACAGAGCAAACCCAGCATGGAGTCCTGTGTCCACCTTATTAAACACAACTTGTACAGCGTGCCACAAGCTGGAGTTGTTTGTTACAAACGAAAGCATTGAGGACAAGATCACCATGTTCAGATCTCTGTCCTCAGTCACATTCACCATCCATCTGTCCTGAAGCTTCCTAGATGCCTCCCTTGACACTCTGTTGTATAGACAGGAAGGAAGACAGACCACAGTCTTCCCTGTACCTGCGACCTAACTCCATAACAGCATTTCCTTCACATCAAAGTTCAGTCTTTGGCCCACGTTTTGACAGATCAGAGTGCTGAAGGAATAACTGGTAATTCAAGTTCAGTGAAGGAGCACTTTTCTTACTGATATCCCCCTCTCAGGAATTAACATGGTTGATAAGCTGGCCAACAACTGGAGATGACAACTGCAGCTCTTCTCTTTGCAGTGCCTGACTGTGCAGGGACTGACCCACACCTATGACAAGAAGGATGCCAAGGGGTTTTTGCTTAGGAACCCTGCTGATCAATGAAAGCCTGCAGGGGGCAGACAGCAAGATCCCTCTCTTGACTGGGATGGTACCTGTTTTTATCCAGGACAGGCGTTCTTCAAAACAATCAACAGCAGCACCGGTATTTACAAAATCCCAATTGGATGGATCAGAGAAGGTTTATCACCATAACCACTTAAGGGATCAATACATCCAATGCATATATTTTTCCACACACTTAAAGCATTCTAAGACATGATTTTATGTAGCTCAAGCGCAAGAGGAATGGAAAAGACCAGACAAACAGGTGCTCAGATTTTTGTAGGTGTCCTACCATCTCCTGTATCATCCAACAAAGAAAAACAACCAAACCCTTACACCACACCAGAGTAGAAAGAGTTTGAAGCTCTCACAAACAGAAGGACACATCCTTTTGGGCAAACTCAGAAGCTGTGGGGCCTGCTCCTGCATGCATCCATGCTGCTTGGCAAGATGCTACAGAATAAACCCTCCAGTAAGACATGACAAACCTTGTGCTGTTTGATGGGGATGGCGAGGAGCAGCCACTACACACAAAGCCAATTGTCATGGGGATAGGGACTCAAGTCTTGTACTGCCTCCAGCAGCAAGCGTGGTCATCCCTCAAGGACTGCCCCAGAAAACAGCAAAGATAACAGCTATCAGAGGAGACTCCTCCCAGCACTCTCCCTGTCATCTGTTTGTACTGCACAGATGGTCAGGTGTTACATCCCTTCATCTCCACCTTCCACTCATCAGAGACTCCTAAGCCACATTATGAACCATTAAACTAAAAGTTTCTGCCATCTCAGATGTTACCACCACATCTGCTTCCCCTGGAATGTGTCTGACTGATCTAATCTGTGCCTCTAATCTCATTAACTTTCTTCCTCAAGCATCTCATCTTCAACACGCCTGTGCTCTGACTTCTCTGCTCTTTCCCCTCACCTTTGATCCCTTCTCCTTCAGCCTCTACAGCACATATCTCTCCTCAAAGAGAAGCAGATCGAGACAGATTCAGATAATAAGAACCGAAAAGTACAGATGTTCATAGGCAGCTCCATGGAATAAGGGGGATTGCCAGCAGTTACAAGCCTCTCATCAACTTTCTACTACTTCCCACGGATTTCAGTGCAAAACTCATCTCACCCAAAATCACAATCATCACTTCCAAAAATATATTCATAATGAGACTCTTTTGACCTCTTTTCTTGCACTCAGCAGAGAGGCTGAGATAAGCTAATGGGTAAAACTCAAAGTTACAAATATTCACACCGGAGAAATAAAATCTGTGCTAATTTCCTATCAAGATTTTAGTGAAGAACGTGTCTGTAGTCAGCTCCTGAAACCAAGTAAGGAGAAAAAAGGTGATGAAAAACCCAAGCCCAAGCACCCTACCTGCAGAACAGAATCCAGAAGTTTACAGACACCGATGAAAGGGTAGGTGTTCCAGTTACTTGTGATCAGGCCAAAACAGAAAATAAACTGCTATTTCTGCTGGCAGAAGAGGAAAATACCTAGCAATTAAGATTCCATACGACAGCACTGAGACAATTCACTAACTTATAAAACAGAGACAGTCTCTTGACCTATCTCTCTTTGAACGCTACTTGTTTTGTCAAGATTCGGATGGCTGTCCAAGCTGATCAGGGAGTGCCACCTGCAGGACATGAGGGCTTCTACATGCAAAACATCACAGATGATGACAGATCCCATCTTTTTAGTTTCCTTCATAATCTGTAAAGGATGCCAAGCTAAAACCTACAATAAAAACAAACAAACAAAAAAATAGTATTGCACTTCTTCCCTTGCATCCCTTCTCAATAAAAATTATTTAATCAAATCAGCCCAATTGCTGACAAAACCCAATCCTGACTGATAACCCAAGAAAGTCTTTCTTCACCACTTAACTGTAGGTCTTGTCTGGTCCCCGTGCCCCTGAATATCAAATAACAGGTTTAAATTGTTCAAAACATGCTCTTAAGAGGAAAGCCTGTCTTTATTTGGTAAGAAATCAAATTAGCAACGCTGTGTTCTCCAGGGAGACCTCAGAGCAGCCTTCCAGTCCCTGAAGGGGCTACAGGGAGGCTGGGGAGGGTCTGTTTCCAAAGGCCTGCAGGGAAAGGACAATGAGGGGCTGTGGCTTCAAGCTGGAGAAGAGCAGATTTAGGTTGGACATTAGGAATAGGTTCTTTGCTCTGAGGGTGGTGGACCACTGGGACAGGTTGCCCAGGGAGGTGGTTGAGGCCCCTTCCCTGGAGATCTTCAAGGGGAGGCTGGAGGAGGCCCTGGGCAACCTGGTCTAGTTGGGGGTGTCCCTGCTGACTGCGGGGAGGTGGGACTAAAAGGCCCTAGAGGTCCCTTCTGGGCATGGACCATTCTAAGATTCTATGACAAGTAATTTTCAACTCCCAAACCCATTTCATCTAGAAACTTAGCAGACTTGTTGAAGCTACCTCATCTTGTATCCTGATAGATGCCTCTAATCATAATGCAAACATTTTGCTCTGATATTAGCCAACATGAAAACAGGTGGAAAGGATTATTCCATCTAAGCTACAGTTTTTATTATGTTCACATTTCCAACCTTTTCTTTAGCTCCACCTCCTTGATATCATACTTTAGCTTTAAGCCTTCTCTTTTACTGTCTCAGCTTTATCTCATAATAAATCATATTATTATATTTTGATGAGCACTGGGGTAAAGCTGAAAGCATCATCTAGTCTGTCTCCCCCTGGCCCTGCTGCCATCCAGGCTAGCCTTTTGCTGCTCAGAGCAGGACCAGGAAAGCAAGCTAACTGCAGAAGACCAACTGGAGGTTCAAGGGCAGCCCAGCCTGTGAGTCAGGAGTGAAAGCTATAGTAGGCCACCCAACTGCGAAAGTATCTATCACTATGGACAAATCAAACACATACTTAATGCTAATTTATTGTGAAAGAAGTACCAATGTTCCCTCATTTTCTCATTGAGGGGTGCTTTATACTGTGCACTACACTTGGCAAATTGGGAAAAACAAAAAAAACCAAAACCAACTATGTTAAAAATAAATCCACTTCTTCAATGAGTTAACTCAGTGTCACTGTCAGTAAGGGAATATTCAACATTCCTCTGTCCCCACACAGATCATTTGACATACACAGCATCAGTGACACCACCAGCAAATAGAGCTGCTAGTGAAGCAATGTGTATTCTGTCAGGAATCAGAACGTGGTCAGGCAGGTGGATGATCATGAAGCACAACAAAGTTCTCCCCTAGGCCAAAAACCTCATGTCCAACCTCTCCCCCTGAACCCAAGTCATACTACCAGGCAGTCAAATAAGAGCTAGAAGCCCAAGAATCAATTGAACAAAAACTGGAGCCATGGATCCAAGTAACTCAAAAGCTGAAAGGTATAAACCAGTGTTTTGTTACACCTAAAAACCTTCCATTCAACTACTATGGGTTTTGAAACAAGTCACTGAAAGAATCACAGGCCACTAAGTCTCCCCGTTTCCCACTGAGAAGAAAGGAAGTAGTTTGCAACACAACTCTGTGCTGTTTAAAGCCTATTTTAAAACCTGAACTGCGCTGCCAGCAGTTTATATAACCCAGCATTTGCAGCAAATGGCAGAAATGCTACTAATTTTCATGGGAATGAGACCAGAACTACGCACTGATGGTAATTACAATACAAACACTGAGAGACATTTCAAATAGCAGCTTTCCCACAGAGGCCGAGTGGAAAAACCAACTCTGTGATTAGTAAGAAGCTTTTACTGTTTTATTATATTAATAACAGATTTCACTCCACTCTGTTAAGTACGCCTGGGATTAAATATTCATGTTTACCTTGTTTGCACACACCACCGGGGCAGCTTCTAACATCAAATGAAGTTACAGAAGGACAGTATGCTATTTAAATCCTATTTGTTTTCCTTTCTACAGCACAATTATAGGAGCACATGCATGCTTCTCTAATGAGAATTACTTAAGCATATTTCCATTACAACCCCCAATTTCCAGGCACTTATAAACTGCACTGCAGAAAAAAAAATCCCTCGGGCCAACATGTAATATCACAGACCTCACAGGGAAAAGTTGCTGGTCATTTAGACAGTTTCATAATAACCACCTAACTAACACAGCACAACACAGGAAACCTCTTTTTTTTTCTTAAATTTATATATATGTGTGTGTATGCACATATATATATATCTGTGCACATGCATGGGTATGAAAACCTTGAAATTACTATTCCAGAGGCACGACTATAAGCCATAGAGCTCTATTACTTTGTTTAGACATCACCTGAACCTCCAGTTCTTTACGGCCACAGCAGCAGGTAATAATGACATAACACCAGAAAAAGTTGAGTCCAGAAATTGCTTTACAGAGAATATGTCAGGAAATGTATTAGCAAATTTACTTCTCTGCTCTGGCTGCAAATGCTGTACAAGAGACAAAAGCTGTCTCTTTCTATCTGACTTCTCCAGTCACTTTTGATGATTTCACAAATGGATACTTTCAAATAACATCCATGGACTTACCTCCAGGCCTTTCATGCTCCCCATCAGTATGTAAAAGCATTGAAATAGGCATCCCAACATTCTTGGATCTTCCAGCTACAATGACATTTTTTCCAAATGTTTGTATACCTTACAGGAAAAAAAAAAATATTTTTTTTTGTCCAGAAAATTGTATTCCACTATTTTGACACACCTCAACCATTCCTCTTAATCCCCGAGAAAGAATTGTTTACTGCTGTGGACACGTGACATGAACTTGCCTTGAAAAACGCACAGGACTGAACTTGAGGGATGAATCTACCAAACAGCTTTCACCTTAGAGAAACAAAACTGGCAACTCCTTCAGGTTATCCCAATCACCCTTTGGAATGGCTGAATTTCTCTCCTCTGACCTCCAAGAGGAACGGAAGCTCTTATGGCTAACAATAAGAGCATCTATATTACACTTACAAAGTGACCACTACTGAAAACATATCCTTTCTTTTCCCCTTCTAGTACTGAATTAACTGCTCCTGGTTCTGCTCCTGGTTCTTCCCATGCCACCACTGGAGCTTACACATTCAAATTGTTGTGTTTGATGAATAATCAGGAGTTCAGCAATATTACAGAAAATTCCTCACAACACTATAAGATGCAGAAAGTAAGTTACCAAAGTCTTTCCCCAAGTACTCTACACCGACTATTGTCTTCACTTAATTAAGAGTTCTGCTACTGGCAAAAGATCTCATCTATTTGGCACCTCCTTATTATTTAGATTAATCCTCTAGATGTTTGTTCTTCAATCAGCCCAATCCACTGAGATAATCTACACCTTTTAACTTCGTTCATCTTCCAAGATAAGAAGAGTTTCAATGGAGCTCAGCTTCTCACCTGTCCGTTTTATGATCTCCCACACGGCAGCAGCAGTGGCAGGTATGACAGAAGGCTGATCGAGACACAGGCGTCCGATATTCATAACATGAAATCCATCCACGTCCTTTTCGGGTGCGATAGCGTTACAGACTGTTCGCTCATCTATGTGACCTAGGAAACACACGGCTTTCAAACTACAGCTCTTCCCCTGGGCAGGTGTCATCAAGGCTATCTGAACCATTACACAGAAAAACAGGCAAGTTTGGCCTAGCTGGGGTACTTACTGTTATGCATTATGAATAAACTGCACTCTCCCCCTGAAGGCAGGAGTTACAACTTCCCTCCTACAGCCAGCTACTGAAAACAACGATTCAGTTGGTGACACTGCTAATACAATGGGTTAAAATCAAAACACCAGACACTGATACTCAGCTGAAAACGGTGACTTAGTAACTATAAAAATAAGCATTTATGCAAGATGTTTCGGAGTCTCTTCTGTATTCTGGAAGTGTTAATTATCAAGTGACTCAAAAATGTCATAGGAAAAAGGTTATTGCACATGTTACCTGTCTCTAAGACCACAAAGGATACAGGACCTACGTTTTAAACAGCTGTAAGGAAACCCTAAGCTGAAATAACTTTGCAGGTCTAGCTTTCATTTTCCTTTTTACAACAACACAACTATTTTTAGTAATTTGCTAATCAGCAGGACTAAAACACACCCCACTTCTCTGGAAAACTGTGAGAATGCACAACGTTGTTTGATATTGATGAGCTGGAAACACCAAGTATGCCTTAAACGACAATACCCACACTGAAATTATTAATCAGATCTATTGGTGGAGAACATGTTTTAATATGCACTATCGATACCAGATAGGTCTGCAACTGCTTAATGCTCATACTGCATAAGCATTGGTACTGATCAGGAAAAAAGAATAGAGTAGCCAGTCCTACCTCCTCCACCTTCAGAGTTACAAACCCGAGGTCAACGCTTGTGTGTGTAAAGACTCTCCAGAGGAGAGTCACAGAACAGCTTGGGTTAGAAGGGACCTTTAAAAGCTCATCTCATCCAACCCCCCTGCCTTGAGCAGGGACACCTTAGTATATTGCTTCACTGTTTAATAATGACCCAAACTGCTTCCAGGATTACACTTCCAGCTTTACTTCCATCTCAGAATAAGTATTTTTGCACCTTCTGTATAATGATACAACACTCATTCTAGGCTAGATCCCTAACTGACTCTGTGATTGTGAGGCGACGTATCTCAATGTTCAACTCTGGGATCATAATGGGATGTTTAAAAAAGCCAAATGAAGGGAAATGAGTGTTGATTACAAAATTCATACATTCCCGGTAAAAATGATCCAGACATATATAGGACACGTAGGGTGTTTGAATTCAGAAGTCAACTCGCTCTACTTAGCTGTTTTCTGATTTTGCACTAAAAGGAGCAAGCAAAGATATCAGACACGTTATAAAACTTAAAACATCTCTTGTTAATCTCTTGGTAAAAGATTTCCAGTTAAAGAAAACCACAGACTTAAACCAGACTGTTAGAATTTACAATTCAATTCTCCATATTCTGATGGAAGGAAGTTTCTGTCTGAATGCTAATGAGAAAGGTCTTTGGAAATTAAGATGTTAAGTACATTGATGGAAGAGTCTCAGTGTAGTAGCAAACCAGTTAGTCCACTGTACAAACCAGCCCAGTCCAGACACGGAGCAAGGAGAAAGCTGTTGAGCTCCCTGGAAATAATATTGAGGAGCTATACTGGGATGCCACTGTGATTTTAACACAGTTCCACCGGAGCAGGCCACACTTCAGCTGGCACAGTCTTTCACAACAGAGGGACATCGCATTTGTACTCCTTTGTCTCATGCTTCTTTGCTGCTTACCACTAAGAAAATGTTGAGCTTTTCATATTCTATCTCAAATAGACATCTCTCATTTCGTAGCCATCTCCCAGGCAACTGAAAGAAGATACAGGAAACTCTCTGCAAAACCATGGCCACATCAGAGGTAACACTCAAAAGGCGCACAGAAAGGAAGTCTTCCCCAGGCAAAGATGACAATCCTCAAAGTTAAGTTGCTCCAGCGCAAAAGCGAAAGAGAACAAAGCTGTTTTCTGCTTCTATTTTTATCCCCCTGTTGATCAGAAGCCACACCTGCGTGCGGTTTACTGCGAAAACCCCAAACCCCCGCAACAACCACCCCAACTCTGGGATAAGCAGCCTTCACCGATAACGTTTCCACAGCTTCCAGGCTTTGTCTCTCTCGTTCCACTACAGTGCCAGGCAAAAGAATTTCGGAAAACGAGGTCTCTTAGCTTTCTGCTCTTCTGCTTCTGAAATTCCTTCGGGAGGAAAACAGTAGTTCAGCAATCAGTTATATCTGACAGCATTTACGGGAAGAACCTCCTCAACATCTTCGGTGCATGACAACTTGCATATTTATCTTCACGACACAGACAATGCAATATTAAAGAAGTTCTGCTATTGATTAAATTACTTTAAGGTTTTCACTAAGGCAGGCAACAGCCAGGCCTCAAACCAGCAAGTTCTACAGGGTAGAGGAAGGGCAATTAGTCTTCATGTGGTTTCTGTGATGGTAGTTCTTCAGAAGGATCTTCAACCAACTCCTCTGGGGCTTAAACATTTCAGGGTACTACCATCACACATTTGAATTCACAGCTACAGTTACCTCCAGGGGGGTTTATCTTTTCAAATGTTAAATAGGTTTAAGTTCACTACATTTCCAGACTGAAGTCTGTTGTTGAACTATGTATGGATGAAGGCAGACAGCTCAACAGCAGACTGTAATGACCTCACTTCCTCCTCATAAGAAAATGTAGTATCTGCAAGAGGTGCCTAACATTTTTACCAAATGCCCACACAAGAAAGACAAGTGTCACATGACACTTCCCAGTTCTGGGGAACACAACAGTGGACTGGGACTCCAGCGGATGAGTCTGTTTCCTTTGCTCCACACTACAGACAGACAGACTTCCAACCCTAAGCCCTCAGTGCTCCGTTTTTCGCATGAGTTCTCACAGCTGAAAACGTGTTACATTAGATGTTTCCCCTAATCTGCTCTTAGTAGGAGAGCTGTTTGTTCAACGTAAACCGACCACATTCCACCAGCTCCCAGAGTTCCCTGCTTGCTGTCCAAGATAAGGCTCATAGTTGTGATATACTTCCACCTTGTGGCCAACTTACTTCAACAAGTGGCCGATTTCAGTTAGCATTCATAAAATTAGAAGTGTGAAACTTCCTGATCCCGAGTGCTGATGTTTATTGCAAGCACCAATAAAGCATCTCTTCCTCTGTAACACTCAGCACCTGCCCCAGTTTTTGCTGGTTTGTACATAGGAAATGAAGGCCATGAGAACTCTTGGAAAGTGAAGACCAAGACTAGGAATAAGAGTGAAAATGCAAAGCTTACCCCAAAACAAAGCTTTAACTTCACCACCACGAGAAATGCTTATAAGCAGTAACCCCAGAGTCCCAGCTAGCGCTACAATTCATGCCTGTACAACTCCAGTCATTTTCACACCTCTCCATTAGGAAGCACATAGTGGTTTAACTGAATTGACTTACGTAGATTTAGATGAAAACCACAAGTTTACCATTTTGCCAGCTACTGCCAAGTGATACTTTAGTGAGATTTTATTACAAATTAGTCCAAGGAAAATAAAACCCAAGAACACAGTTGATGCTTTTAGGACCTTAGCACAAAGCTTAGCCAGAACATTAGGGACAGCACAGAAAACACAACCACACCTTTAAACCAAAACCTGGAATTGCTGTGAGAAAGGCTGCAGGATCAGCTGCTAGAGAGCGTAACTTGGCACGAATCAGGGGGTGAAAATGTGGCAAAGGTCTTGGAGTTCAAGGCAAATCTGTGCAATATGCTAAAAAGCAAACTGGATTAAGTGTGCGTGGAGGGAAATATTTTGAAACAGCATTTTTTCTGAACTTTAAAAAAGGCAAGGTTGACAATAGGAAATGATGCTCTCAGTTTAATTTGCTTTTTGTTTAAAATGAACTGCAGGCTCGTACACAACAAAAAATTTAGCTTCTCAACTAATCCTTCATTATACATGTCTTCTTTAAAGAGCTCAGATACACCTCCAACCCAAAACTGTCAAACTCTTTTCTCTTACATTGACTGCACATGAGGAGTGGGACAAAAGATGTCACCTACCTGGGAGAGGTAGCTGAACTAATAAACCACTAACTCTTGAGTCCTTGTTAAGTTTTACCGTCATATCTAAGAGTTCCTCCTGAGAAATGTCTTTAGGCCTCAGTATGATCTCACTAGAAATGCCTGATAAAAACCAAAAACAGAAGACAGGTATTAGTATCAGGAAATTTATCTATGGACAGCTTGGTCATTGTGTCTAAATATCTGTCTGATGCTTAACAACTGTCTTAAAGAACCACGAAGGACTTGCTAAAAATTCTGCTTTTGCTGTCTAGTCCTTAATGCCACATTTCTAAATGTCAGGTACAATCCTACAATGAAACATACAGGAAAAAAAATATCTCGCTGGACACAATACCTCCAAAATCAAAGAACAGTTTAGAAATATTTGGAAAATAAAGCATGCAACTTCTGCAGAAGATTGCAGTTCCACTGATAGCAGCAACACTGAAGTTCCTTGTTTAGGCTATGATAGTCATTCAGTTGGAGCTGAGAAGCCACAGTGGCTGGGCTTTATCCCAGGTAAGCAGTCACTTCCCTTTACTGTTTGATTTCATTATCTCCAAAATTTTGCACTTCATATTCAGAGCTGAGAAGCCTTGGTTTTGGACTGGCTTGCCTGGTTCTACTGCAGACCTAGAGGGTGAAGATTGACATTGTGAAGAAAGAGGCCTGGCTACTTAAATACTTTGCTACCACAGTTGGAGGCGAGCTTAAAAATCCACATACAAAAGAAGGAACATAACATGCACTGAGAAGGCAAGCTCTTATGCAAATATTTCACAATCACAAAATCATCAGTGTCTAGCAGAAACAACCAAAAACTGGCATAATTTCTCTTAATTATCTTTATCCACCAAGCTTCTCAAGGGCAGTTAAGATACCCAATTGTCAAAAAACTTCCCCAGTGTTCTTTAGTTTCCAGTTTTCAACAGTAAGGGTGCAAACTGTTTCCTAACAACATTTTAGGATACAGAATTGAACTCAGGGCTACCCTTCCCGTGCCATTAAAACTAGTTTATTCACATGTCAATACGACTTCTTTCCTCTAGGTTCATCAGAGATGAGGAAAAAACCAATACAAAACTAAAATTAAGATACAAAGATGGGTCTCCCCACTTGTGTAATTTTTAAATAACAGTATCCTCTGCTTACCGAAGGATGGTTTGTATCACATAACACATACCCACAGCTGCAGCTGCTTTTATCTTGTTCCTGACATAGATATGACTAGCTGGATTGTCTCCTACTAATATGACAGTGAGATGAGGTCTCTTGTTTCCACAGGATATCCACGACTCTACATCCCTTTGAACTTCTTTCAAAACTTGCTCAGCAAGCTTTGTCCCTGAGATAATGGTTGCTTCATCACTATAAAGACAAAAAGATACATGATATTCAGGTCTAAAATTTAATAAACGAGACACTTTTAAGTGTGTGATCTGCCGTGTTAAATACCTGCGAATGCTTTGATTAGTGAATTTGCTAGTCTTCAAAAAATATGATTTTCCCACCCAGGAAAGAAGTGTTTCCCCACTCTCTTACTGGAAGAGCAGGAATGTGTCACCAGTGCGTACAGAAGAGGAGCTCACCTGCCTCGTCCCACCTTCCCAACACTCGTAGCCAGCCAGGCTGAACATACCTATGAACCCCTTCATTTGGGAACAGAACATGAGAACATTCTTATGCCCTGAAGTTTCTCAGTTTTAAGGAATTTTTACCCGACTGCGTCCCCAAATTTCCTACAAAAATCTATTTGACATGGGATTATTCACACTATTCTTTTGTACACACCTAGATGATACTGTTTCTCAGCTTTCTTAGTACTTAACTCACATAAGGCAGTGGTGACTAACTCATCAGCTTCTGTCAAGCACTTCTCACTTTTGTCCTCTCAACTCCTGCCTTTCCATTAATCTCACTATGCCCTCAACCAGCACTACACAGACAACCTCCTTGGGTGAAGGGCCCACAACACTGCCTTACCCATGTAGAAAAGCAGTGGAAAACTGAAAGAGTCTTGTGCCTTGAACTTGTCCTAGAACCACTTCAGCCCCCCTCTTTGACGCTATCATTACTGCCACCATCACCCCAGCCAAGGCTGTGGAACCACACACATACTCCACCAACTCACAATAACTACAAAATCTCCTGCATGTGTAACTTTCAGACACTAGGATGGTAATTGCTCCTGTATCAGATAAGCAGCCCTTACACTACCTTCATTGCTTGGTGCTGGTGGTGCTTAGAGGGGAGAAAACAAGAGACAGAAAGCTAAAGAGTAAGAAATTGTACCACTGAACTGGTTTGTAACATGGTACTTTAGCAGCCAAAAAGGGTAAGTTGCATTTTATGTATTCAGAAGTATGTGCAATCTCAATCATTCTTAGTAAATATTCATGACCAAAGAATCTAAATGCACAAGGATGTGGGAGAAGGAAGGTAAGAGCAGTGGGGACACCACCACCACACAGGACAGGAGAACCTCAATGAAGAGAAAGCACAGGGAAAAGAAATCTTCAGATAAAACTTTCAGCCTTTGCTTTGGAGATCGACTACAAATGACAGAGCAACTGAATTTACCAAATGATTGGAAAATGGAGCGTGAAAGGTTAGTTTCATATCTTGGACTTACTATGACGAGCCTGTCATGCTACACGTGCAGCATTCTCTCTGTTAAGGAAGGGAAGAACAGCAAATCTCGTGACTCGGGATTTCCACCTACACCTCTAAATTTTCCTTTGCACCCTCCCATCACCTGATCAGAGCTGATAACTACACCCAACCACTCAAGAGTTTAACAATACCAGTACAATGTCACTAATGCAAATATTTCTTGGAACGCAGCTAACAATCCTTACAAAGGTTCAGAAACTAAGCATCCCAGGCTACTTGCACTCCACATACCCACTAGCATAATTCTGCATCGAAGAACGACACCACTGCAACCAAGCTGTAAATAGTGCAGCTGCAGTGTTCAACCTCTTCCGCCAAAAGGTGCATCGTTTCCTTATGTGCCTCCTGGCACAAGTTTTCAAATACATTTTAAAGCTTATGACACAAAATCACAGAATATCACCTTCATATGTAGCAAATTGCTTCACTCAGCACCAAAATTTTCACCAGTCCCAGGCCAAAACCAGGCTAAAACAAAAATTCCATTACTGACAACATACAGATTATTGTGTTCCTATATATATCTATATTCCACAACTAGCAGCTACTTGTGCATTACCATCCCGCTGGTCAGCTTTGTTAAATACATAAATAAAAAAAGAACACTAATACTTTTTGGTTACACAACCATACACATTTCAGTTACACAAACTGAAACCTCAACACCTCAATAACTGGTACAAATGAAGACTAGAAATATCCTAAAATGAATTATTTCAGTCTTGATGATGATTTATCTCAGCTGGCCATTATTACAGCAAGACACGATATTTATTTTAATAAATTACATTTAATCACTATAAATTAATTACTTCATTCCTACACCTAGTGTTTGGCTCCTTCAACTTTTATTGCTTGAACTTTGCTTGACACATAAAATAAGCAAAGTAAATGATGACATTTTACCTCTACCTTCTAGGAAGACAGAAGAGTTTATTATTTATCTTGATCATTATTAGTTCCAGTGAGTTCATAATTTCATCTAGAATTTTCAGGCAGGGCTATAAATTTTACATATCTATCAAGAGACCATGCATTACCTATTGTGTAACACAAACGTGGTTTTAGTTGCAAGGAAAAACCTCCCTGGAAAGAAAAAAACAAAACAGAAAAATACCCCCCAAAAATGAAAGAACGGCACAGGAGATTAAAAAGCTGTTTGTTTAGCTGTTAAAAGAATAAAAGTTCAACATCCTTCTGCAGTAGTCTTTTCCTTAGAAATTTTCAAAATTTCTAAGGAATTTCCTTTCCAAATACTCTGAGTCTCCAGAACTACAACATTTCAATGCTCTGCAACTACCTCTGCTTGAAGCTTAATGTCTCTGTACCGTCTGTCTAATGTCTGTTTAATTAGTTTACCATAATCAAAGTAGTTCAAAGTTATTTGCAAAAACAATGAAACATTCTGGGCTTACGTTAAAATTGGACTGGTTTTCAAAGCGCTGCAAGTCTGATCAGTTGGGTTTTTTCTCTATGTTATTCTGAGGGATGAACAAACCTGCACTGAAACAACATTGAGGAAATAAACCAACCCACCAGAACTCCTGAGATGGTCTGAGCCACTTCTGTGCTCTGGCTCTGCTATAAGAAAATACACAAGTAGAGTAAAATAAAGTATGATAATATTCTGTTATATTAATAGGTTGCATATTTGTGTGTTATTCAGCATACTCAACCTTGAGAATTGTTTACCAATTCAACATACAAGGTAAATATCTGAAAGCCAGCAGACATCATATTTATTCAGAGACATTTGTTTAAACTTTATACACATGTGGATGGTAGAACATTAAGGATTTCAAAATAGTACCCTAACAGCATACGGAAGAAACGCATAGTGGTGAGTTCTGAAACAAATTCCTTCCTCTTCTAGTCTTTAAAATGGAATAAAAATAATAATCCCAGAAGCACCAGCAAACTACCAGAGGCACTGTCCCACCCATAACATACTTTATCCATCTCTTGAAAAGAACTCTTTGCTTCAGTAAGATCCTATTTGGAAACAGACAGCTGTTGCCAGCACCTCTGGAAAAGAAACCAACCGTCTCCATATTCTAACGGCACTCAAAACACCACTGTCTTCTTGCCACTACCTACCAAGTTACTAAAGGGAACTTGCTCAAATGCCAGGGGCTAAAAAGCAGAAATAACTCCTGGGTTTAGATGCAAAACCTAAAAAGGAAACAAATCAGGTGGTAATGAGTTGTCATTTAGCATTCCAAAAGGAGAATTTCTCCTCCCTCCAAGGTTATTCTGTCCTTTATGACTCCAGGAACTACCTTCCCACAAGTAAGAAAAGGGTTGTGCTAACATCACTTTTTATGTAATACATCTGATTTACTTTTGTGAAATGTATTTCATCAAGAACCTACATTCTGCTATATATAGTCACCATCTATTCATATCTCTGAATTTACTCACCAAGCGTTAAAGCTTTAAGCATTTCCCAGATGCAATACATAAGGTGCTGAGTTTATCAGAGAAACACGAAGCAGCAGCACACACCTACAACCTGCTGCATGAAACACACATAAACTCAGCTTGCCTGCCAATTCTAAGAGCCTTCTGAGCAACCAGGTTAAGTAGAAACAAAGTGCACCCTGAAAGCATCTGTGACTTCCCGGATACAAGTGTCATGTGCCTTCTATGCATCAACTAGTATTTTCACATGTAAAACAAATATCAAGAAGAATACTTTTCTACAGCTCAATGAATACTCTCACATTTGTTATTTGGAGCCTCAGAACTCTGACTCAGCAAAACCACCCCGTTATAAAATTAACTCTCACAGGAGGAAAATAAAAAGGAATCTTTAAATACATAGCTAACGAAAAACTTCAATACTTCGCCATTCTCTTTAGCTGCACCGTAGTGCTCTTCAAAGCCTCTCGTTTATTAGTTAAAAATACTGCTTCCACAACTTTCCCATGTAAAGAAAACTTCTTACAACTGACAAATACAATAATGGCAAATGTTATAGTATATTGGTGCTTCTTAGGTTTAGAATCTAGAGAGTTTAAGTCCTTCAATGGAAGTATGATACAGGAACTACATCAGCTGCACAGGGTGGTTACCCCGCAGCTATTCAAGGCAGGGATATTAAGAAGTGAATGTATTATTTTACACACATGAAAAACATGACCAGGTGTAATGACAGATTTAATGTGTGTTCCTTTGCCACTCTGTCCCACTACCATCCTACCCACTCATGGATGCTCTTATTCTGAACGCTGTGTGAGTTTCCAACAGAACAATTCTCAATCTCTCTTGCTAGTGCATCCAGTGACTTGCAGGTCGTTACAGAAACAAAGACATCAGCTGCTATCTTGGATCAACCTCTACACCCAAAGCCCAAAATCATATGGGGCATCACAATGGGGCCTTCTCAGGCCCATACATACCATGTGAAAACCTCAGTAAAATCATTACTACAGGAGCATCTACTTTTCACAGAATTGGAAAAAAAGTTCCTCGCAATGAAGAGGAGAGAGGTAGGCATGCACTATTCCAGAAATACAGTTATTTGTGCCAAACCTGGCAGAATCAAATCCTCTGCTATACAGGATATGCCAGATACCTAGGAGTTCACACACTTCAATTATCACAGTACAGCTTACTAATGCGTTCATGTTTGAAATCGCAAAGCAAAGAGGAGGCTTTCAGTGTAGGCTACTCGTGACCTGTGAAACAGCAAACTTTCAGGTCTGTATTTAAAACGTCTCCAGTACAAATGAAAAGAAAGAGCTCAGCCTAAACCCTCCCACTCACACCCAGGACCCGTGGTGGCCATGGCTCAACACCGACAGGAGAGGCTTGGTCCAGCCAGCACAATAAACGCAACACTGGGGGTGATAACACCAGACTGGTCCTCTCTGCGTCGGAGTGCGTTATGCTGGCCCAGGGACCTTTCAGCTAACGCCAGCAATGCTGCAGTGCCACTTGAGCGTGACCACATGGGCTTTATTTATTTATACTATAACTCTTTTTATTTAAACAATGTGTTTCTTTTTTTTTTTCCCAGGAACAACAGAGCTCGACAGTATCACACCACCCGCTTTGCTAGGCGCAGGGAGTGGCAATGGGCTGGGCTGTCACCATCACAGGTCCCTTCATGCATGCAGTAATATTCTTCAATAAAGATTAAAATACTCGCCTACAACCCATCAGCGAAAATAATCACAGATGCCAAAAATAATATTTAGAGTAGTCCCGTGTAAATCAGCTGAAAGGCTCGTTAAGGCACCGGGAGCCACCAAATGTTAACCACTATATGCACCCACCCCCCCCCCCGGCTCGGGAAGATGGCGGGAACGTGCCCAGGACCCCCCATCCCACTACACCCATTAAACCCCCAAGGGCAGAGCACCTCCCGTGCCGCAGCGCCCCCTCCTTCCCTCCCGGTACCTCTGCCCGCTGGCGGAGCCACCTTTTCCCGGAGGGGGGACACCTCAGCCCGGCCGGGGCAGCCGCCCCTCAGGTGAGGGCCGAGAGCGCCCCAGCCCGCCCTTCCTTCCCCTCAGGGCTCCCCTCAGCGCGGCGCGCGCTCGGCGCGACCGTTAA